>CM053031.1:115851155-115903863 GCA_028564925.1 Lithobates sylvaticus
TACAGCCCCCCATATCCCAGTACAGCTCCACCAGTACAGCCCCCCCATATCCCAGTACAGCCCCCCCTATATCCCAGTACAGCTCCACCAGTACAGCCCCCCCCTCATATCCCAGTACAGCTCCACCAGTACAGCCCCCCCTCATATCCCAGTACAGCTCCACCAGTACAGCCCCCCCATATCCCAGTACAGCTCCACCAGTACAGCCCCCCATGTCCCAGTACAGCTCCCCCCATATCCCAGTACAGCTCCCCCCATGTCCCAGTACAGCTCCCCCCATACCCCAGTACAGCTCCCCATATCCCAGTACAGCCCCCCCCCATATCCCAGTACAGCTCCACCAGTATACAGCCCCCCATATCCCAGTACAACTCTCCCCCCATATCCCAGTACAGCCCCCTCCCCATATCCCAGTACAGCTCCACCAGTACAGCCCCCCCCCCATATCCCAGTACAGCTCCACCAGTACAGCTCCGCCAGTACAGCTCCCCCCTATATCCCAGTACAGCTCCACCAGTACAGCCCCCCCATACCCCAGGACAGCCCCCCCCCCATATCCCAGTACAGCTCCAACAGTACAGCCCCCCCCATATCCCAATACTGCCCCCATATCCCAGTACAGCTCTCCATTCCCAGTACATCTCACCCTTCCCCAGTACAGCTCTCCATTCCCAGTACAACTCTCCTTTCCCAGTACAGCTCTCCCTTCCCAGTACAGCTCTTCCTTCCCAGTACAACTCTCCTTTCCCAGTAAAGCTCTCCCCCAGTACAGCTCTCCCTTGCCCAGTACAGCTCCCCCTTCCCCGGTGCAGCTCTCCATTCCCAATACAGCTCTCCATTCACAGCACAGCTCTCCCTTCCCCAGTACAGCTCTCCCTTCCCAGTACAGCTCTCCATTCCCAGCACATTTCTCCCTTCCCCATCACAGCTCTCCATTCCCAGTACAGCTCTCCCTTCCCAGTACAACTCTCCCTTCCCCAGTACAGCTCTACGTTCCCAGTACAGCTCTGCCTTCCCAGTACAGTTCTCCCTTCCCTGTACAGCTCTCCCTTCCCCAGTACAGCTCTCCATTCCCAGTACAGCTCTCCCTTCCCCAGTACAGCTCTCCCTTCTATAGTACAGCTCTCCCTTCTCTAGTACAGCTCTCCCTTCCCCAATAGAGCTCTACCTTCCCCAGTACAGCTCTCCCTTCCCCAGTACAGCTCTCCCTTCCCCAGTACAGTTCTCCCTAAGTTCCCCAGTACAGCTCTCCTTTCCCAGTACAGCTCTACCAGTACAGCTCTACCTTACAAAGTACAGTTCTCCCTTCCCAGTACAACTCTCCTTTCCCAGTAAAGCCCCCCCTTCTCCAGTAAAGCTCTCCCTTCCTTAGTACATCTCTTCCCCTTCAATAAAGTTCCCCCAGTGCAGTTCTGCCCCTTCAGCGTGGCTTCCTCCCCAGTAGGGATGGGCCCGGTGCTCGATTCAAACCCACGTTCGAATCGAGCACGGGGCGTTCGCTCGCTCGGCGAGCCCAGAACTATTTGGGCCGTTCGCATCACATTCGTGTGATGCGAGCTGCCCCGCAATGCATTGCGGCCGGCGCAGTGCATTGCTGGCTGATGATTGGCCAAGCATGCACTGTGACCCTGCATGCTTGGCCAATCACAGCGCCGGAAACTAGGAGAGCAATAATTGGCTACAGGCAGGACGCCTGTAGCCAATTAAAGCTCAGGGCTTTAGTACACGCCCCACCATTTAAAAGGCCGCCACGCCGTCGGCCCCGGTCACATGTGTTCCGGCTTTAGGAGAGAGCAGTCTGCTGATTCTGTCTTTGCTTGATTGCTATTTCTTTGCTAAACCATTGCTACCTGAGTCATTCATCATTAGTGATCATTCATTGCTGCTGATTGCACAGTTAGTGTGTTGTTAGCTGCTGCTGGGGATTAGTCTGGTGTGTGCGTACTGTTAGTACAGTATTGCAGTAGCACCAATCGCAGTGCTGTTAGCACAGCATTGCACCCCAACTTCTGTCCCAACCTTCTGTCCCATCCATATAGTATCTATAGTGTCTTTGTGTCAGCAGCACCCATAGGACTTCTAGTGTGTTAGTGGCAGCACACATAGCTCCTATATTTTCTTGTCTGCAGCACACATATAGTACCTATAGTGTCTTTGTGTCAGCAGCACCCATAGGACTTCTAGTGTGTTAGTGGCAGCACACAGCTCCTATATTTTCTTGTCAGCAGCACACCAATAGTACCTATAGTTTCTTTGTGTCAGCAGCACCCATAGGACTTCTAGTGTGTTAGTGGCAGCACACAGAGCTCCTATATTTTCTTGTCAGCAGCACACCAATAGTACCTATAGTGTCTTTGTGTCAGCAGCACCCATAGGACTTCTAGTGTGTTAGTGGCAGCACACAGAGCTCCTATATTTTCTTGTCAGCAGCACACCAATAGTACCTATAGTGTCTTTGTGTCAGCAGCACCCATAGGACTTCTAGTGTGTTAGTGGCAGCACACAGAGCTCCTATATTTTTCTTGTCAGCAGCACACCAATAGGACCTATAGTGTCTTTGTGTCACCACCCATAGGACTTCTAGTGTGTTAGTGGCAGCTATATTTTCTTGTCAGCAGCACACCAATAGTACCTATAGTGTCTTTGTCTCAGCAGCACCCATAGGACTTCTAGTGTGTTAGTGGCAGCACACAGAGCTCCTATATTTTCTTGTCAGCAGCACCCATATAGTACCTATAGTGTCTTTGTCTCAGCAGTACCCATAGGACTTCTAGTGTGTTAGTGGCAGCACACATAGCTCCTATATTTTCTTGTCAGCAGCACACCAATAGTACCTATAATGTCTTTGTGTCAGCAGCACCCATAGGACTTCTAGTGTGTTAGTGGCAGCACACAGCTCCTATATTTTCTTGTCTGCAGCTCACATATAGTACCTATAGTGTTTTGTGTCAGCAGCACCCATAGGACTTCTAGTGTGTTAGTGGCAGCACACAGAGCTCCTATATTTTCTTGTCAGCAGCACACCTAGTACCTATAGTGTCTTTGTGTCAGCAGCACCCATAGGACTTCTAGTGTGTTAGTGGCAGCACACATAGCTCCTATATTTTCTTGTCAGCAGCACACATATAGTACCTATAGTGTCTTTGTGTCAGCAGCACCCATAGGACTTCTAGTGTGTTAGTGGCAGCACACAGAGCTCCTATATTTTCTTGTCAGCAGCACACATATAGTACCTATCGTGTCTTTGTGTCAGCAGCACCCATAGGACTTCTAGTGTGTTAGTGGCAGCACACAGAGCTCCTATATTTTCTTGTCAGCAGCACACATATAGTACCTATAGTGTCTTTGTGTCAGCAGCACCCATAGGACTTATAGTGTGTTAGTGGCAGCACACATAGCTCCTATATTTTCTTGTCAGCAGCACACACATATAGTACCTATAGTGTCTTTGTGTCAGCAGCACCCATAGGACTTATAGTGTGTTAGTGGCAGCACACAGAGCTCCTATATTTTCTTGTCAGCAGCACACATATAGTACCTATAGTGTCTTTGTGTCAGCAGCACCCATAGGACTTCTAGTGTGTTAGTGGCAGCACACAGAGCTCCTATATTTTCTTATCAGCAGCACACATATAGTACCTATAGTGTCTTTGTGTCAGCAGAACCCATAGGACTTATAGTGTGTTAGTGGCAGCACACATAGCTCCTATATTTTCTTGTCAGCAGCACACATATAGTACCTATAGTGTCTTTGTGTCAGCAGCACCCATAGGACTTCTAGTGTGTTAGTGGCAGCACACAGAGCTCCTATATTTTCTTGTCAGCAGCACACATATAGTACCTATAGTGTCTTTGTGTCAGCAGCACCCATAGGACTTCTAGTGTGTTAGTGGCAGCACACAGAGCTCTTATATTTTCTTGTCAGCAGCACACATATAGTACCTATAGTGTCTTTGTGTCAGCAGAACCCATATGACTTATAGTGTGTTAGTGGCAGCACACAGAGCTCCTATATTTTCTTGTCAGCAGCACACATATAGTACCTATAGTGTCTTTGTGTCAGCAGCACCCATAGGACTTCTTGTGTGTTAGTGGCAGCACACAGAGCTCCTATATTTTCTTGTCAGCAGCACACATATAGTACCTATAGTGTCTTTGTGTCAGCAACACCCATAGGACTTCTAGTGTGTTAGTGGCAGCACACAGAGAGCTCCTATATTTTCTTGTCAGCAGCACACATATAGTACCTATAGTGTCTTTGTGTCAGCAGCACCCATAGGACTTATAGTGTGTTAGTGGCAGCACACATAGCTTCTATATTTTCTTGTCAGCAGCACACATATAGTACCTATAGTGTGTTAGTGTCAGCACCCATAGGACCTACAGTGTGTTGTGAGCACACATAGGAGCTCTATTTTTTATACAATATACACTACCGACTACAATGGCTGGAAGACCGCCAAGGAGAGGCAGACCGTCCCGAGGCAAGAACACAGGGCAAGCAGGCTCTGTTTCTAGAGACAACAGTGCTGGTCGTGGACGTGGTCGTGGATCGTCATCAGCACGTGGCCATGGGACACGCTTGTCTTTGTTTTCGGCAGCTGGACATGTGGAGCCGCATCATGCCGAAGGCTTGATAGAATGGATGACCAAGCCCTCCTCATCCTCTCTCACCCAGGCTCAGGGTACTGGCAGAGCAGCTGCCAACGCGTACTCAATGGCATCATCAGCCACCCCTTCCCTAGACCCACCATGTCCTCCTGAGGAGTCCCCCGAACTGTTTGAGCACAGTGTTGGGTACATGCTCCAGGAGGATGCCCAACGATTGGAAGGCTCGGATGATGATACCCAGCTTGAAGAAGGCAGTAGTGTGCGCGCAGAGAGAGGGGATGCTGAAGGACAGCAATCTGGCAGTAATGTTCCACCAGCTGCAGCTTACTGCCAGGTTTGCTCTAGTGGTGAAGAGGGAGGGGATGATGAGGTCACTGACTCCACCTGGGTGCCTGAAGGGAGAGAGGAGGAGGTGGAGGATGCGGCGGCACATGTCCAACGAGGCAGGATGCCCCCTGGAGGCCAGCTAGAGGCCAGCACACCAACTGTATCACACCGCAGAGCTCCGCCTGTGCAGGGCGCTGCCTCTGCACGTTATCACAAAAGTTCTTTGGTGTGGGCCTTTTTTGAGACGAGTGCATCAGATCGCACCACTGCTATTTGCAATATTTGTCTCAAGCGTATCTCGCGTGGCCAAAACATCAGCCGCTTGGGCACCACAAGCATGAGCAGACATATGTCGACCTGCCATGCAGCTCTTTGGCAAGCACACATAAAAGACCCACACCAAAGAACAAAGCGGACCTCTCCTTGCTCCTCATCAGCTGGGATCTCCATCCCCACTATATCTTCAGTCCTCTCTGAAAGCTGCTCTGAGAGGACTGAAGGTGTAGAATTAGGTGTGTCACAACCAAGTACTTGCAGTACACCGACGTCCGATTGTAGCAGGCAAATTTCCCTGCCCCAGCTGCTGGACCGTCGAAAGAAGTATACTCCCAGCCATCCACATGCCCAGCGGTTGAATGCCAGCTTGACTAAATTGCTAGCACTTCAACTGCTGCCTTTTCAGTTGGTAGACTCGGCCCCCTTCCGTGAGTTTGTTCAATGTGCGGTTCCTCAGTGGCAGGTTCCCAAACGCCACTTTTTCTCACGGAAGGCGATTCCGTCTCTCTACCGGCATGTGGAAGGCAATGTCCATGCCTCGCTGGACAGGGCGGTCAGCGGTAAGGTGCATATTACCGCTGACTCATGGTCCAGCAGGCATGGACAGGGACGTTATCTGTCTTTCACGGCCCATTGGGTCACTCTATTGGCAGCTGGGAGGGATGCAGGACAAGGTGCAGTAGTGTTGGAGGTTGTTCCGCCACCACGCCTCCAAAATGCTACTACTGCTACTAGTTGTGACACACCTCTCTCCTCCACCCCCTCCTCTTCTTCTTCCTCCAGTGCTCTGTCCTCGGAACCAGCGGTGCTCCATATGCCTCGTACACACGTACGGACTTTTCCCGGCGGACCTAAGTCCAGCGGACAATCCGCTGGACTTTCCGGCTAGGTCCGCTGGACTTTCCGAGGGTGTGGACTTGCCCACACACGCACGGACTTCTCCAGCGGATAATCCGCCGGCCAAAAGTCCGCGGGACTTTTGAAAATGAACGGACTTGCCCACACACGGAGCAGTCCGTTCATTTCGAACGTAACTTCAGGTTACGTAGCTAGCGTAGGCAGTAAATGCCGCCGCGCTAGCTCCGCAAGCTGGCATGGATTTAAAGGGAATCCCCAATCCGAAAAAACGGCGTGGGGGTTCCCCCCAAATCCATGTCAGACCCTCATCCGAGCACGCAGCCTGGCAGGCCAGGAAAGGGGTGGGGACGAACGAGCGCCCCCCCCCTCCTGAGCCGTACCAGGCCGCGTGCCCTCAACATGGGGGGTGCCCTGGGGAAAGGGGGGCCGTGCGGCCCCCCCACCCCAAAGCACCTTGTCCCCATGTTGATGAGGACAAGGGCCTCTTCCCGACAACCCTGGCCGTTGGTTGTCGGGGTCTGCGGGCGGGGGCTTATCGGAATCTGGGAGCCCCCTTTAATAAGGGGCCCCCCAGATACCGGCCCCCCACCCTATGTGAATGAGTATGGGGTACGATGTACCCCTACCCATTCACCTAAGGTGTAAAATGTAAAGTAAAAAAAAAAACACCCACACTTTTGAAAAAATAGTTTATTGCACTGCTCCGGGGGTCTTCTTCCGTCTTGGGGGTCTTCTCGCCGGACTCCCCCGCCATTTACCAAGCTCTTTTACCGAGCGAGGGGAGTCCGGCTACCTTCTTCGTCGTCGCCGCCGTCTGGGGGTCTCGATCCGCCTTCGGTGGTCTTCTTCCGTCTTGGGGGTCTTCTCGCCGGACTCCTCCCCTCTCTTCTGCTCTTTTACCTAGCTCTTTCACGAGGGGAGGAGTCCGGCTACCTTCTTCGTCGTCGCCGCCGCCGTCTGGGGGTCTCGATCCGCCTTCGGGGTCTTCCGGGGGTCTCTTCTGTTCTTGCGGCGGTCGTCGTCTTCCGCGCCGCCGGCGCCTTGTCCTTCTTCTTGTCCTTCTTGTTCTTCTTCTTCTTCCGATGTTGACCCGTCGCTGTCTCTGCCCGGAATGCCTGTGCCGATCTGCGCTCGGACTTATATAGGGACATGGGGGACAGGGTCACATGCACATGTCACATGGTGACCCCGCCCCCTTGTGTTGTCACAGTCCCGGAGGATGCTGGGACTGTGACATCGCAAGGGGGCGGGGTCACCATGTGACATGAACATGTGACCCTGTCCCCCATGTCCCTATATAAGTCCGAGCGCAGATCGGCACAGGCATTCCGGGCAGAGACAGCGACGGGTCAACATCGGAAGAAGAAGAAGAACAAGAAGGACAAGAAGAAGGACAAGGCGCCGGCGGCGCGGAAGACGACGACCGCCGCAAGAACAGAAGAGACCCCCGGAAGACCCCCGAAGGCGGATCGAGACCCCCACGACGACGGCGGCGACGACAAAGAAGGTAGCCGGACTCCTCCCCTCGTGAAAGAGCTAGGTAAAAGAGCAGAAGAGAGGGGAGGAGTCCGGCGAGAAGACCCCCAAGACGGAAGAAGACTTTACATTTTACACCTTAGGTGATAAGCCCCCGCCCGCAGAGACCCCGACAACCAACGGCCAGGGTTGTCGGGAAGAGGCCCTTGTCCTCATCAACATGGGGACAAGGTGCTTTGGGGTGGGGGGGCCGCACGGCCCCCCTTTCCCCAGGGCACCCCCCATGTTGAGGGCACGCGGCCTGGTACGGCTCAGGAGGGGGGGGGGGGGCGCTCGTTCGTCCCCACCCCTTTCCTGGCCTGCCAGGCTGCGTGCTCGGATGAGGGTCTGACATGGATTTGGGGGGAACCCTCACGCCGTTTTTTTCGGCGTGGGGATTCCCTTTAAATCCATGCCAGGTCACGGAGCTAGCGCGGCGGCAGTAACTGCCTACGCTAGCTACGTAACCTGAAGTCACGTGCTAAATGAACGGACTTGCCGATGAGCGGCAAGTCCCTTCATTTCAAAAGTCCCGCGGACTTGCCCACTAACGGCGGGATTGTCCGCTGGACTTCCAAGTCCAGCGGATAATTTGAAAACAAAACCTGAAACTTTAGTCCGCCGTACTTTGGCGCCAAAAAGTCCGCCGGCGCCCACACACGAGGGGATTATCCGCTGGACTTCAGTCCAGAGGATAATCCCGCGGGATTGTCCCTTCGTGTGTACGCCGCAATAGGCGTACAAGGGGCTACGCGAGTACGCAGGCAAAAAGATGCCATGCCGTGCTTGCGCTGGTGTGTTTGGGGGACAGGAGCCACACCTCCTCTCCGCCCTGCGACAGGGGCAGCTCACCCATGTGCCCTGTATGGCTCACGTCCTCAACCTGGTGGTGCAGCGGTTCTTGGGCAGGTACCCAGGCTTACAGGATGTCTTGAGGCAGGCCAGGAAAGTCTGTGTGCATTTCCGCCGATCTTATAATGCCAGTGCTCGGCTGACTGAGCTGCAAAAGGAGCTGAACCTGCCCAAGAACCGCCTAATATGTGACATGCCCACCAGGTGGAACTCAACGTTGGCCATGCTGCAGCGACTGCACACGCAGCAGAGGGCCATCAATGAGTACCTTTGCAACTACGGCACCAGGACAGGGTCAGGGGAGCTTGGCTTTTTTTCCCCACGCCAGTGGAGCATGATCAGGGATGCATGCACTGTCCTCTCACCATTTGAGGAGGCCACGATGCAGTGCATGCATCAGTGACACTGTACCTCTTGTCCACCTGTTGGAGCATACGCTGCGTGGGATAATGGACAGGGCACTTGAGGCAGAACAGAGGCAGGAAGAGGAGAACTTCCTTGCCTCTCAAGGCCCCCTTTATCCAGACAGTGTTCCTTCTGTCCCACCCATCACACAGGAAGAGGAGGAGGAGGATTGTGTGAGCATGGAGGTGGAGCCTTTCACTCAGCAGCAGCAGTCTTTTAGGGATGATGTACAGTCCCCAACAAACCAGTGGACTTGTACGTGGCTGGGAGGAGGTGGCTTGCGATCATGTCGTCCTCAGTGACCCAGAAGACTCCGGACCGAATGCCTCAGCTAACCTACGTTGCATGGCCTCCCTGATCCTGCAAAGCCTGCGGAAGGATCCTCGTGTTCTTCGGATCAAGGAGAGGGACCATTACTGGCTGGCCACTCTCCTTGATCCACGGTACAAGGGTAAGGTTGCGGACCTTATCTTGCCATCGCAGAGGGAGCAGAGGATGAGACATCTCAGGGAGGCCTTGCAGAAAGGTCTGTGCAACGCGTTCCCAGAAACTGGGAGGTTACAAACTACTGGTCCTGGACGACGAGTTGCTGAGGCTTCGGTCAGTAGCAGAAGGAGCGGTGGGGAAGGTGGACGTCTGACCGATGCGTTCAGACAATTTTTTAGTCCGCAGCCCCAAGGTATGATCGGTTCCAGCAACCATCGCCAGCGTCTGATATACATGGTGCAGGAATACCTAGGGGCAAGGTCAGACTTGGACACCTTTCCCACCGAAAATCCTCTGGCTTACTGGGTCCTGAGGATGGATCACTGGCCAGAGCTTGCACAGTATGCAATTGAGCTACTGGCCTGTCCTGCATCCAGCGTTCTTTCTGAACGCACATTCAGTGCTGCTGGAGGATTTGTCACCGATCACAGGGTGCACCTGTCCACCGACTCGGTTGATCGACTGACCTTCATAAAAATGAATCAGTCTTGGATCACCACCAGCTACCAGGCACCTGAAGCGGATATAACGGAATAATTTATAATGTCACATCCCTTCAAGACTGCCTATGCTGATGCTGAGTGACTGTCCTGTTATGTTCACTGACTATCCTCTTCCTCCTCCTCAATGATCCATGCCACCACACCAGTGCCTAAGGCACAATTTTTCAGCCCCTGTATAACAGGGCGTGTAATTACAATTTTTTAAAAAGATGCTTCGCAACAGGTGTGACTGCTGTGCTCCAAGTACAGTATCTGTGAGGGGTTGCAGTGTTGTGGCACCAGCACCAGTGCCTAAGGCACAATTTTTCAGCCCCTGTTTTACAGGGGCGTGTAATTACAAATCTTGATCTAATAGTTCACAGCAGGGCCCATTCCTGTGCCCACCAAGAGTAACTGTGAGGGCCTACAGTCTTGTGGCAACACCGTCCACCACCACCACCACCACCACCACCACCAAAGGCCCAATTTTTCTGCCCTGTTCAACAGGTGCATGCAATTACAAATCTTGATCTAATAACTCACAGCAGGGCCCATTCCTGCGGCCACCAAGAGTAACTGTGAGGGCTTACAGTCTTGTGGCAACACCGTCCACCACCACCACCACCACCAAAGGCCCAATTTTTCTGCCCTGTTCAACAGGTGCATGCAATTACAAATCTTGATCTAATGAATCACAGCAGGGCCCATTCCTGTGCCCACCAAGAGTAACTGTGAGGGCTTACAGTCTTGTGGCACCACCGTCCACCACCACCACCAAAGGCCCAATTTTTCTGCCCTGTTCAACAGGTGCATGCAATTACAAATCTTGATCTAATGAATCACTGCAGGGCCCATTCCTGTGCCCACCAAGAGTAACTGTGAGGGCTTACAGTCTTGTGGCACCACCGTCCACCACCACCACCAAAGGCCCAATTTTTCTGCCCTGTTCAACAGGTGCATGCAATTACAAATCTTGATCCAATGAATCACAGCAGGGCCCATTCCTGTGCCCACCAAGAGTAACTGTGAGGGCTTACAGTCTTGTGGCACCACCGTCCACCACCGCCACCACCACCAAAGGCCCAATTTTTCTGCCCTGTTCAACAGGTGCATGCAATTGCAAATCTTGATCTAATAACTCACAGCAGGGCCCATTCCTGCGCCCACCAAGAGTAACTGTGAGGGCTTACAGTCTTGTGGCACCACCGTCCACTACCACCACCAAAGGCCCAATCTTTCTGCCCTGTTCAACAGGTGCATGCAATTACAAATCTTGATCTAATAACTCACAGCAGGGCCCATTCCTGTGCCCACCAAGAGTAACTGTGAGGGTTACAGTGTTGTGGCTACACCAACATCTAATAGGGCAAATTTCTGCAGAGTATATACGGCAGGCCCCTACTTTCAAACATCCAACTTACAAACGACTCCTACTTGCAAACGGAAAGAGAAAACAGGAAGTGAGAGGAAATCTACCCCTAGGAAGGGAAATTCTATCCTGTTAGATTTAATTTTGGAAAAAGGTATCTCCTCTCTACTGATGCTTTATCACCAATCCTTGTTTCAATTAAAACCCCACTTTTCCAAAAACATTTGTCATTGGGACGGAAAGTGAGGTGAAATGTTCTGAACAGATGTGCAAAGACAGCAAATGTTACAGGGGTGATAACCCCTCCCTATGTTCTCCAAAAAGCTTAAAAATAGATTTTTTGGGGATGGAGCTACACTTCATAATGTACCTGTTCAGATTCTACTTAAGAACAAACCTACAGTCCGTGTCTTGTTTGCACCACCTATATACTGCTGTTCAGAGTATATAGGGTTGTAGGTATAGGGTTTTATTTTGGGTGCGGGGTCCCCTTTAATATCCATACAAGACCCAAAGGGCTGGGGTGGGGGGGGGTGATGGGGTAGCCATGCCATTTTTCTCAAGGATTTTCAGCCATATGGCGGCCAGGACAAGACATGACATTAAAGCCGCAAGTGGTTTTAAATGGCTTCTTTTTTTCCTTTACAAATGTCATTTTGTGCAGGGACAGTTCTAAACACGGGAAACACATGCCACTTCACAGGCATACTTTAGACACCCCCCAGGTACCATATTTAAAGGAATATTTCACTTTTTTTTTCACTTTATGCATCATTAAAATGACTGCTCCCGAAAAAACTTTAGTTTTTAAAAGTTCTTTTTGCATTGATATATGTCCCCTGGGGCAGGACCCGGGTCCCCAAACCTGTTTTATGACATTAACATGCATATTGGCCGTTGTAATTAGCAATTTTGATTTCGAACGTTCGCGTCCATTGTAACGAATAGGGTTCGAAATTTCGCGCAAACTTTCGGTCCGTTCGAAGGTTCTGGTGCGAACCGAACCCGGGGGTGTTCGGCTCATCCCTACTCCCCAGTACAGCTCTCCATTCCCAGTACAGCTCCCCCTTCCCTAGTACAGCTCTCCCTTCCCCAGTACAGCTATCCTTTCCCAGAACAGCTCTCCCTTCCCAGTACAGCTCTCCCTTCCCAGTACAGCTCTCCTTTACCAGTACAGCTCTCCCTTCTGTAGTACAGCTCTCCCTTCCCCAGTACAGCTCTCCTTTCCGAGTACAGCTCTCCCTTCCCAGTACAGCTCTCCCTTCCCAGTACAAGTCTCCTTTCCCAGTAAAGCTCTCCTTTCACCAGTGCAGCTCTCCCTTCCCAGTACAGCTCTCCCTTCTCCAGGACAGCTCTCCATTCTCGATACAGCTCTCCATTCCCAGTACAGCTTTCCATTCCCAGTACAGCTCTACCTTCCCAGTACAGCTCTCCCTTCTCTAGTACAGCTCTACCTCCCCAGTACAGCTCTTCCTTTCCCAGTACAGCTCTCCCTTCTCCAGGACAGCTCTCCATTCCCGATACAGCTCTCCATTCCAAGTACAGCTTTCCATTCCCAGTACAGCTCTAACTTCCCAGTACAGCTCTCCCTTCTCTAGTACAGCTCTACCTTCCCAGTACAGCTCTTCCTTCCCCAGTACAGCTCTCCATTCCCAGTACAGCCCTCCCTTACCCTGTACAGCTCTCCCTTCACCAGTACAGCTCTCCCTTCCCAGTACAGCTCTCCCTTCACCAGTACAGCTCTACCTTTGAACTACAGCTCTCCATTCCCCAGTACAGCTCTCCCTTCACCAGTACAGCTCTCCCTTCCCAGTACAGCTCTCCCTTCACCAGTACAGCTCTACCTTTGAACTACAGCTCTCCCTTCCCCAGTACAGCTCTCCCTTCCCAGTACAGCTCCCCTTCCCCAGTACAGCTCTCCCTTCCAAGTACAGCTCCCCTTCCCCACTACAGCTCTCCCTTCCCAGTACAGCCCCCCTTCCCCAGTACAGCTCTCCATTCCCAGTACAGCTCTCCTTTCCCAGTACAGCTCTCCCTTCCCCAGTACAATCCTCCCTTCCCCAGTACAGCTCACCCTTCCCCAGTACAACTCTCCCTTCCCCAGTACAACTCTCCCTTCCCCAGTACAGCTCTCCATTCCCAGTACAGCTCCCCCTTCCCCAGTACAGCTCTCCTTTCCCAGAACAGCTCTCCCTTCCCAGTGCAGTTCTCCCTTCCCAGTACAGCTCTCCTTTACCAGTACAGCTCTCCCTTCTGTAGTACAGCTCTCCCTTCCCAGTACAACTCTCCTTTCCCAGTAAAGCTCTCCCCCAGTACAGCTCTCCCTTGCCCAGTACAGCTCTCCCTTCCCCGTTACAGCTCTCCATTCCCAATACAGCTCTCCATTCACAGTACAGCTCTCCATTCCCAGTACATCTCTCCCTTCCCCAGTACAGCTCTTCCTTCCCAGTACAGCTCTCCCTTCCCCAGTACAGCTCTCCCTTCACCAGTACAGCTCTCCATTCCCAGCACATTTCTCCCTTCCCCATCACAGCTCTCCATTACCAGTACAGCTCTCCCTTCCCAGTACAACTCTCCCTTCCCCAGTACAGCTCTACCTTCCCAGTACAGCTCTGCCTTCCCAGTACAGTTCTCCCTTTCCTGTACAGCTCTCCCTTCCCCAGTACAGCTCTCCATTCCCAGTACAGCTCTCCCTTCCCCAGTACAGCTCTCCCTTCCCCAGTACAACTGGGCCCGGTGCTCGATGCGAACCCATGTTCGCATCGAGCACCGGGCGTTCGCTCGCTCGGCGAGCCCAGAACTATTTTGGCCGCTCGCATCACATTCGTGTGATGCGAGCGGCCCCGCAATGCATTGCGGCCGGCGCGGCCGGCGCAGTGCATTGCTGGCTGATGATTGGCCAAGCATGCACTGTGACCCCGCATGCTTGGCCAATCACAGCGCCGGAAACTCGGAGAGCCATAATTGGCTACAGGCAGGACGCCTGTAGCCAATTACAGCTCAGGGGCTTTAGTACACGCCCCACCATTTAAAAGGCCGCCACGCCGTCGGCGCCGGTCACATGAGTTCCGGCTTTAGGAGAGATCAGGCTGATTCTGTGTCTTTGCTAGATTCATTCATATAGAAAGATTTGCTCTACTTTGCTAAACCATTGGCTATTTATTTGCTAAACCATTGCTACCTGTCATTGATCGTCCATTGCTGCTGGTTAGTGTGTTTTTAGCTGCTGCTGGGGATTAGTCTGGTGCGTGTTTTACTGTTAGTACAGTATTTCAGTAGTACCAACCGCAGTGCTGTTAGCACAGCATTGCACCCCAAAAGCACCCATAGGACTTCTAGTGTGTTAGTGGCAGCAAACAGAGCTCCTATATTTTCTTCCCAGAAGCACCCATAGGACTTCAATTGTGTGTTAGTGCCATCACACAGAGTTCCTATATTTTCTTCCCAGAAGCACCCATAGGACTTCTACTGTGTTAGTGGCATCACACAGAGTTCCCATATTTTCTTCCCAGAAGCACCCATAGGACTTGTACTGTGTTAGTGGCATCACACATAGTTCCCATATTTTCTTCCCAGAAGCACCCATAGGACTTCTACTGTGTTAGTGGCATCACACAGAGTTCCTATATTTTCTTCCCAGAAGCACCCATAGGACTTCTACTGTGTTAGTGGCATCACACAGAGTTCCTATATTTTATTCCCAGAAGCACCCATAGGACTTCTAGTGTGTTAGTGGCATCACACAGAGTTCCCATATTTTCTTCCCAGAAGCACCCATAGGACTTCTAGTGTGTTAGTGGCATCACACAGAGTTCCCATATTTTCTTCCCAGAAGCACCCATAGGACTTCTAGTGTGTTAGTGGCATCACACAGAGCTCCCATATTTTCTTCCCAGAAGCACCCATAGGACTTCTACTGTGTTAGTGGCATCACACAGAGTTCCCATATTTTCTTCCCAGGAGCACCCACAGGACTTCTAGTGTGTTAGTGGCATCACACAGAGTTCCTATATTTTCTTCCCAGAAGCACCCACAGGACTTCTACTGTGTTAGTGGCATCACACGGAGCTCCCATATTTTCTTCCCAGAAGCACCCATAGGACTTCTAGTGTGTTAGTGGCATCACACAGAGTTCCCATATTTTCTTCCCAGAAGCACCCATAGGACTTCTACTGTGTTAGTGGCATCACACAGAGTTCCCATATTTTCTTCCCAGAAGCACCCATAGGACTTCTACTGTGTTAGTGGCATCACACAGAGTTCCTATATTTTCTTCCCAGAAGCACCCATAGGACTTCTACTGTGTTAGTGGCATCACACAGAGTTCCTATATTTTCTTCCCAGAAGCACCCATAGGACTTCTACTGTGTTAGTGGCATCACACAGAGTTCCTATATTTTCTTCCCAGAAGCACCCATAGGACTTCTAGTGTGTTAGTGGCATCACACAGAGCTCCCATATTTTCTTCCCAGAAGCACCCATAGGACTATAATTGTGTGTTAGTGGCATCACACAGAGCTCCTATATTTTCTTCCCAGAAGCACCCATAGGACTTCTAGTGTGTTAGTGGCATCACACAGAGCTCCCATATTTTCTTCCCAGGAGCACCCATAGGACTTCTAGTGTGTTAGTGGCATCACACAGAGCTCCTATATTTTCTTCCCAGAAGCACCCATAGGACTTCTAGTGTGTTAGTGGCATCACACAGAGCTCCCATATTTTCTTCCCAGAAGCACCCATAGGACTTCTAGTGTGTTAGTGGCATCACACAGAGCTCCCATATTTTCTTCCCAGAAGCACCCATAGGACTTCTAGTGTGTTAGTGGCATCACACAGAGCTCCCATATTTTCTTCCCAGAAGCACCCATAGGACTTCTAGTGTGTTAGTGGCATCACACAGAGCTCCTATATTTTCTTCCCAGAAGCACCCATAGGACTTCTAGTGTGTTAGTGGCATCACACAGAGCTCCTATATTTTCTTCCCAGAAGCACCCATAGGACTTCTAGTGTGTTAGTGGCATCACACAGAGCTCCCATATTTTCTTCCCAGAAGCACCCATAGGACTATAATTGTGTGTTAGTGGCATCACACAGAGCTCCTATATTTTCTTCCCAGAAGCACCCATAGGACTTCTAGTGTGTTAGTGGCATCACACAGAGCTCCTATATTTTCTTCCCAGAAGCACCCATAGGACCTCAATTGTGTGTTAGTGCCATCACACAGAGCTCCTATATTTTCTTCCCAGAAGCACCCATAGGACTTCAATTGTGTGTTAGTGGCATCACACAGAGCTCCTATATTTTCTTCACAGCAGCACCCACATGACTTCTAGTGTGTTAGTGGCATCACACAGAGCTCCTATATTTTCTTCCCAGAAGCACCCATAGGACTTCTAGTGTGTTAGTGGCATTACACAGAGCTCCCATATTTTCTTCCCAGAAGCACCCATAGGACTTCAATTGTGTGTTAGTGGCATCACACAGAGCTCCTATATTTTCTTCCCAGAAGCACCCATAGGACTTCAATTGTGTGTTAGTGGCATCACACAGAGCTCCTATATTTTCTTCCCAGAAGCACCCATAGGACTTCTAGTGTGTTAGTGGCATCACACAGAGCTCCTATATTTTCTTCCCAGAAGCACCCATAGGACTTCTAGTGTGTTAGTGGCATCACACAGAGCTCCCATATTTTCTTCCCAGAAGCACCCATAGGACTTCAATTGTGTGTTAGTGGCATCACACAGAGCTCCTATATTTTCTTCCCAGAAGCACCCATAGGACTTCTAGTGTGTTAGTGGCATCACACAGAGCTCCCATATTTTCTTCCCAGAAGCACCCATAGGACTTCAATTGTGTGTTAGTGGCATCACACAGAGCTCCTATATTTTCTTCCCAGGAGCACCCATAGGACTTCTAGTGTGTTAGTGGCATCACACAGAGCTCCTATATTTTCTTCCCAGAAGCACCCATAGGACTTCTAGTGTGTTAGTGGCATCACACAGAGCTCCTATATTTTCTTCCCAGAAGCACCCATAGGACTTCTAGTGTGTTAGTGGCATCACACAGAGCTCCCATATTTTCTTCCCAGAAGCACCCATAGGACTTCAATTGTGTGTTAGTGGCATCACACAGAGCTCCTATATTTTCGTCCCAGAAGCACCCATAGGACTTCTAGTGTGTTAGTGGCATTACACAGAGCTCCCATATTTTCTTCCCAGAAGCACCCATAGGACTTCAATTGTGTGTTAGTGGCATCACACAGAGCTCCTATATTTTCTTCCCAGAAGCACCCATAGGACTTCAATTGTGTGTTAGTGGCATCACACAGAGCTCCTATATTTTCTTCCCAGAAGCACCCATAGGACTTCTAGTGTGTTAGTGGCATCACACAGAGCTCCTATATTTTCTTCCCAGAAGCACCCATAGGACTTCTAGTGTGTTAGTGGCATCACACAGAGCTCCCATATTTTCTTCCCAGAAGCACCCATAGGACTTCAATTGTGTGTTAGTGGCATCACACAGAGCTCCTATATTTTCTTCCCAGAAGCACCCATAGGACTTCTAGTGTGTTAGTGGCATCACACAGAGCTCCCATATTTTCTTCCCAGAAGCACCCATAGGACTTCAATTGTGTGTTAGTGGCATCACACAGAGCTCCTATATTTTCTTCTCAGGAGCACCCATAGGACTTCTAGTGTGTTAGTGGCATCACACAGAGCTCCTATATTTTCTTCCCAGAAGCACCCATAGGACTTCTAGTGTGTTAGTGGCATCACACAGAGCTCCTATATTTTCTTCCCAGAAGCACCCATAGGACTTCTAGTGTGTTAGTGGCATCACACAGAGCTCCCATATTTTCTTCCCAGAAGCACCCATAGGACTTCAATTGTGTGTTAGTGGCATCACACAGAGCTCCTATATTTTCTTCCCAGAAGCACCCATAGAACTTCTAGTGTGTTAGTGGCATCACACAGAGCTCCTATATTTTCTTCCCAGAAGCACCCATAGGACTTCAATTGTGTGTTAGTGCCATCACACAGAGCTCCTATATTTTCTTCCCAGAAGCACCCATAGGACTTCAATTGTGTGTTAGTGGCATCACACAGAGCTCCTATATTTTCTTCTCAGCAGCACCCACAGGACTTCTAGTGTGTTAGTGGCATCACACAGAGCTCCTATATTTTCTTTGCAGAAGCACCCATAGGACTTCTAGTGTGTTAGTGGCATCACACAGAGCTCCCATATTTTCTTCCCAGAAGCAGCCATAGGACTTCAATTGTGTGTTAGTGGCATCACACGGAGCTCCTATATTTTCTTCTCAGCAGCACCCACAGGACTTCTAGTGTGTGTTAGTGGCATCACACAGAGCTCCTATATTTTCTTTGCAGAAGCACCCATAGGACTTCTAGTGTGTTAGTGGCATCACACAGAGCTCCTATATTTTCTTCTCAGCAGCACCCACAGGACTTCTAGTGTGTTAGTGGCATCACACAGAGCTCCTATATTTTCTTTGCAGAAGCACCCATAGGACTTATAGTGTGTTAGTGGCATCACACAGAGCTCCTATATTTTCTTCTCAGCAGCACCCACAGGACTTCTAGTGTGTTAGTGGCATCACACAGAGCTCCTATATTTTCTTTGCAGAAGCACCCATAGGACTTCTAGTGTGTTAGTGGCATCACACAGAGCTCCTATATTTTCTTCTCAGAAGCACCCACAGGACTTCTAGTGTGTTAGTGGCATCACACAGAGCTCCTATATTTTCTTTGCAGAAGCACCCATAGGACTTCTAGTGTGTTAGTGGCATCACACAGAGCTCCTATATTTTCTTCTCAGCAGGACCCACAGGACTACTGACTACAATGGATGGAAGACCGCCAAGGGGAGGCAGAGCGTGCAGAGGCAAGAACACAGGGCAGGCAGGCTCTGTTTCTAGTGGACGTGGCCGTGGGCGTGGTCGTGCATCGTCATCAGCACGTGGCCATGGGACACGCGCGTCTTTGTTTTCGGCAGCTATACATGTGGAGCCGCATCATGCTGAAGGCTTGGTAGAATGGATGACCAAGCCCTCCTCATCCTCCTCATCCTCTCTCACCCAGGCTCAGGGTACTGGCAGAGCAGCTGTCAACGCGTACTCAATGGCATCATCAGCCACCCCTTCCCTAGACCCACCATGTCCTCCTGAGGAGTCCCCCGAACTCTTTGAGAACAGTGTTGGGTACATGCTCCAGGAGGATGCCCAACGATTCGAAGGCTCGGATGATGATACCCAGCTTGAGGAAGTCAGTAGTGTGCGCGCAGAGAGAGGGGATGCTGAAGGACAGCAATCTGGCAGTACTGTTCCACCAGCTGCAGCTTACTGCCAGGTTTGCTCTAGTGGTGAAGAGGGAGGGGATGATGAGGTCACTGACTCCACGTGGGTGCCTGAAGGGAGAGAGGATGAGGAGGAGGACGAGGAGGAGGAGGATGCGGCGTCACATGTCCAACGAGGCAGGATGCCCCCTGGAGGCCAGCTAGAGGCCAGCACAGCAACTGTACAACACCGCAGAGCTCCGCCTGTGCAGGGCGCTGCCTCTGCACGTTATCAGAAAAGTTCTTTGGTGTGGGCCTTTTTTGAGACGAGTGCATCAGATCGCACCACTGCTATTTGCAATATTTGTCTCAAGCGTATCTCGCGTGGCCAAAACATCAGCCGCTTGGGCACCACAAGCATGAGCAGACATATGTCGACCTGCCATGCAGCTCGTTGGCAAGCACACATAAAAGACCCACACCAAAGAACTAAGCGGACCTCTCCTTGCTCCTCATCAGCTGGGATCTCCATCCCCACTACATCTTCAGTCCTCTCTGAAAGCTGCTCTGAGAGGACTGAAGGTGTAGAATTAGGTGTGTCACAACCAAGTACTTGCAGTACACCAACGTCCGATTGTAGCAGGCAAATTTCCCTGCCCCAGCTGCTGGACCGTTGAAAGAAGTACACTCCCAGCCATCCACATGCCCAGCGGTTGAATGCTAGCTTGGCTAAATTGCTAGCACTTCAACTGCTGCCTTTTCAGTTGGTAGACTCGGCCCCCTTCCGTGAGTTTGTTCAATGTGCGGTTCCTCAGTGGCAGGTTCCCAAACGCCACTTTTTCTCACGGAAGGCGATTCCGTCTCTCTACCGGCATGTGGAAGGCAATGTCCATGCCTCGCTGGACAGGGCGGTCAGCGGTAAGGTGCATATTACCACTGACTCATGGTCCAGCAGGCATGGACAGGGACGTTACCTTTCTTTCACGGCCCATTGGGTCACTCTATTGGCAGCTGGGAGGGATGCAGGACAAGGTGCAGTAGTTTTGGAGGTTGTTCCGCCACCACGCCTCCAAAATGCTACTACTGCTACTGGTTGTGACACACCTCTCTCCTCCACCCCCTCCTCTTCTTCTTCCTCCAGTGCTCTGTCCTCGGAACCAGCGGTGCTCCGTAGGCGTACAAGGGGCTACGCAAGTACGCAGGCAAAAAGATGCCATGCCGTGCTTGCGCTGGTGTGTTTGGGGGACAGGAGCCACACTGGGCCAGAGGTTCTGGCAGCTCTGCAGGGGCAGGCCGAGAGGTGGTTGACACCACGCCAGCTTAAGCCAGGAATGGTCGTTTCTGACAATGGCACCAACCTCCTCTCCGCCCTGCGACAGGGACAGCTCACCCATGTGCCCTGTATGGCTCATGTCCTCAACCTGGTGGTGCAGCGGTTCTTGGGCAGGTTCCCAGGCTTACAGGATGTCCTGAGGCAGGCCAGGAAAGTCTGTGTGCATTTCCGCCGATCTTATAATGCCAGTGCTCAGCTGACTGAGCTGCAAAAGGAGCTGAACCTGCCCAAGAACCGCCTAATATGTGACATGCCCACCAGGTGGAACTCAACGTTGGCCATGCTGCAGCGACTGCACACGCAGCAGAGGGCCATCAATGAGTACCTTTGCGACTACAGCACCAGGACAGGGTCAGGGGAGCTTGTTTTTTTTTCCCCACGTCAGTGGAGCATGATCAGGGATGCATGCACTGTCCTCTCACCATTTGAGGAGGCCACGAGGATGGTGAGCAGTGACAGTGCATGCATCAGTGACACTGTACCTCTTGTCCACCTGTTGGAGCATACGCTGCGTGGGATAATTGACAGGGCACTTGAGGCAGAACAGAGGCAGGAAGAGGAGGACTTCCTTGCCTCTCAAGGCCCCCTTTATCCGGACAGTGTTCCTTCTGTCCCACCCATCACACAGGAAGAGGATGAGGAGGAGGAGGAGGAGGAGGATTGTGTGAGCATGGAGGTGGAGCCTGGCACTCAGCATCAGCAGCAGCAGTCTTTTAGGGCTGATGTACAGTCCCAACAAACCAGTGGACTTGTACGTGGCTGGGAGGAGGTGGCTGGCGATCATGTCATCCTCAGTGACCCAGAAGACTCCGGACCGAATGCCTCAGCTAACCTACGCTGCATGGCCTCCCTGATCCTGAAAAGCCTGCGGAAGGATCCTCGTGTTCTTCGGATCAAGGAGAGGGACCATTACTGGCTGGCCACTCTCCTTGATCCACGGTACAAGGGTAAGGTTGCGGACCTTATCTTGCCGTCGCAGAGGGAGCAGAGGATGAGACATCTCAGGGAGGCCTTGCAGAAAGGTCTGTGCAACGCGTTCCCAGAAACTGGGAGGTTACAAACTCCTGGTCCTGGACGACGAGTTGCTGAGGCTTCGGTCAGTAGCAGAAGGAGCGGTGGGGAAGGTGGACGTCTGACCGATGCGTTCAGACAATTTTTTAGTCCGCAGCCCCAAGGTATGATCGGTTCCAGCAACCATCGCCAGCGTCTGATATACATGGTGCAGGAATACCTTGGGGCAAGGTCAGACTTGGACACCTTTCCCACCGAAAATCCTCTGGCTTACTGGGTCCTGAGGATGGATCACTGGCCAGAGCTTGCACAGTATGCAATTGAGCTACTGGCCTGTCCTGCCTCCAGCGTTCTTTCCGAACGCACATTCAGTGCTGCTGGAGGATTTGTCACCGATCATAGGGTGCGCCTGTCCACCGACTCGGTTGATCGACTGACCTTCATCAAAATGAATCAGTCTTGGATCACCACCAGCTACCAGGCACCTGAAGCGGATATAACGGAATAATTTATAATGTCACATCCCTTCAAGACTGCCTATGCTGATGCTGAGTGACTGTCCTGTTATGTTCACTGACTATCCTCTTCCTCCTCCTCAATGATCCATGCCACCACACCAGTGCCTAAGGCACAATTTTTCAGCCCCTGTATAACAGGGGCGTGTACTTACAATTTTTTAAAAAAAAATGCTTCGCAACACGTGTGACTGCTGTGCTCCAAGTACAGTATCTGTGAGGGGTTGCAGTGTTGTGGCACCAGCACCAATGCCTAAGGCACAATTTTTCAGCCCCTGTTTAACAGGGGCGTGTAATTACAATTTTTTTTAAAAAAATGCTTCGCAACACGTGTGACTGCTGTGCTCCAAGTACAGTATCTGTGAGGCGTTGCAGTGTTGTGGCACCAGCACCAGTGCCTAAGGCACAATTTTTCAGCCCCTGTTGGGGCGTGTTATTACAATTTTTAGGCAATGCTTTGCAACAGGTCTCATTGCTGTGCTAAGAGTACAGTGTCTGTGAGGGGTTGCAGTGTTGTGGCACCAGCACCAATGCCTAAGGCACAATTTTTCAGCCCCTGTTTAACAGGGGCGTGTAATTACAATTTTTTTAAAAAGATGCTTCGCAACGGGTGTGACTGCTGTGCTCCAAGTACAGTATCTGTGAGGGGTTGCAGTGTTGTGGCACCAGTGCCTAAGGCACAATTTTTCAGCCCCTGTTGGGGCGTGTAATTACAATTTTTAGGCAATGCTTTGCAACAGGTCTCATTGCTGTGCTAAGAGTACAGTATCTGTGAGGGGTTGCAGTGTTGTGGCACCAGCACCAATGCCTAAGGCACAATTTTTCAGCCCCTGTTTAACAGGGGCGTGTAATTACAAATCTTGATCTAATAGTTCACAGCAGGGCCCATTCCTGCGCCCACCAAGAGTAACTATGAGGGCCTACAGTCTTGTGGCAACACCGTCCACCACCACCGCCAAAGGCCCAATTTTTCTGCCCTGTTCAACAGGTGCATGCAATTACAAATCTTGATCTAATAACTCACAGCAGGGCCCATTCCTGCGCCCACCAAGAGTAACTGTGAGGGCTTACAGTCTTGTGGCAACACCGTCCACCACCACCACCACCACCAAAGGCCCAATTTTTCTGCCCGGTTCAACAGGTGCATGCAAGTACAAATCTTGATCTATTAACTCACAGCAGGGCCCATTCCTGTGCCCACCAGTCTTGTGGCTACACCAACATCTAATAGGGCAAATTTCTGCAGAGTATATACGGCAGGCCCCTACTTTCAAACATCCAACTTACAAACGACTCCTACTTGCAAACGGAAAGAGAAAACAGGAAGTGAGAGGAAATCTACCCCTAGGAAGGGAAATTCTATCCTGTTAGATTTAATTTGGGAAAAAGGTATCTCCTCTCTACTGATGCTTTATCACCAATCCTTGTTTCAATTCAAACCCCACTTTTCCAAAAACATTTGTCATTGGGACGGAAAGTGAGGTGACATGTTCTGAACAGATGTGCAAAGACAGCAAATGTTACAGGGGTGATAACCCCTCCCTATGTTCTATGTTTGGGATGGAGCTACACTTCATAATGTACCTGTTCAGATTCTACTTAAGAACAAACCTACAGTCCGTGTCTTGTTTGCACCACCTATATACTGCTGTTCAGAGTATATAGGGTTGTAGGTATAGGGTTTTATTTTGGGTGCGGGGTCCCCCTTAATATCCATACAAGACCCAAAGGGGCTGGGGGGGGGGGGGGGGGTGATGGGGTAGCCATGCCATTTTTCTCAAGGATTTTCAGCCATATGGCGGCCAGGACAAGAAATGACATTAAAGCCGCAAGTGGTTTTAAATGGCTTCTTTTTTTCCTTTACAAATGTCATTTTGTGCAAGGACAGTTCTAAACACAGGAAACACATGCCACTTCACAGGCATACTTTAGACACCCCCCAGGTACCATATTTAAAGGAAAATTTCACTTTTTTTTTTTCACTTTATGCATCATTAAAATGACTGCTCCCGAAAAAACTTTAGTTTTTAAAAGTTCTTTTTGCATTGATATATGTCCCCTGGGGCAGGACCCGGGTCCCCAAGCCTGTTTTATGACATTAACATGCATATTGGCCGTTGTAATTAGCACTTTTGATTTTGAACGTTCGCGTCCATTATAACGTATAGGGCTCGAAAATTCGCGCGAACTTTCGGTCGGTTCGAAGGTTCTGGTGCGAACCGAACCCGGGGGTGTTCGGCTCATCCCTACTTCCCAGTACAACTCTCCCTTCCCCAGTACAGTTCTCCCTAAGTTCCCCAGTACAACTCTCCTTTCCCAGTACAGATCCACCAGTACAGCTCTCCCTTCTGTAGTACAGCTCTCCCTTCCCAGTACAGCTCTCCTTTACCAGTACAGCTCTCCCTTCTGTAGTACAGCTCTCCCTTCCCAGTACAACTCTCCTTTCCCAGTAAAGCTCTCCCCCAGTACAGCTCTCCCTTGCCCAGTACAGCTCTACCTTCCCCGGTACAGCTCTCCATTCCCAATACAGCTCTTCATTCACAGTACAGCTCTCCATTCCCAGTACAGCTCTCCCTTCCCAGTACAGCTCTCCCTTCCCAGTACAGCTCTCCCTTCCCCAGTACAGCTCTCCCTTCACCAGTACAGCTCTCCCTTCACCAGTACAGCTCTCCCTTCCCAGTACAGCTCTCCATTCCCAGCACATTTCTCCCTTCCCCATCACAGCTCTCCATTCCCAGTACAGTTCTCCCTTCCCTGTACAGCTCTCCCTTCCCCAGTACAGCTCTCCATTCCCAGTACAGCTCTCCCTTCCATAGTACAGCTCTCCCTTTCCCAATAAAGCTCTACCTTCCCCAGTACAGCTCTCTATTCCCAGTACAGCTCTCCCTTCCCCAGTACAGTTCTCCCTAAGTTCCCCAGTACAACTCTCCTTTCCCAGTACAGCTCCACCAGTACAGCTCTACCTTACACAGTACAGCTCTCCCTTCCCAGTACAACTCTCCTTTCCCAGTAAAGCCCTCCCTTCCCCAGTACAACTCTCCCTTCACCAGTACAGCTCCCCCTTCACCAGTACTGCTCTCCCTTCTCCAGTAAAGCTCTCCCTTCCTCAGTACATCTTTTCCCCTTCAATAAAGTTCACCCAGTGCAGTTCTGCCCCTTCAGCATGGCGTCCTCCTCAGTACAGCACTTCCGACTCCGTCCCCCTAGTGCAGCTCTGCTCTCTCAGTACAGATCACCCATCTCTTTACAGCTTACTCCCCCCCCCCCCAGTACAACTCTGTCCCCCTCAGTGTGCCCCCCCAGTAC
This sequence comes from Lithobates sylvaticus, assembly GCA_028564925.1. NCBI lineage: Eukaryota > Metazoa > Chordata > Amphibia > Anura > Ranidae > Lithobates > Lithobates sylvaticus. The sequence goes on from CM053031.1 coordinate 115,876,794, forward strand.
AGCTCTGCTCCCTCAGTACAGATCACCCCTATCTGTACAGCTTTCCCCCCAGTACAGCTTTGTCCCCCTAGTGCAGCTCTGTCCCCCTTAGTACAGATTTCCCCTCTCTTTACAGCTTTCCCCCAGTACATCTTTTCCCCCTCAGTATGGCTTCCCCCCAGTACAGCTCTTCCCACTCAAGTACATATCACTCCCCTTGGTATGGCTTCCCCCTAGTGCAGCTCTGACCCCTCAGTACAGATCACCCCTCTCTGTACAGCTTTCTCCCCAGTACAACTCTTTCCACCTCAACTACAGATTACCATCCGCAGCAGGTCTTCTCCCCAATACAGCTCTGTCCCCTTAGTGCAACTCTGACCCCTCAGTACAGATCACCCCTTTCTGTACAGCTTTCCCCCTGGTACAGATCTTCCGCCTCAACTACAGATCTCCCCCTCCATATGGCTTCCCCCCAGTACATCTCTTTCCCCTCATTATGGCTTCCCCCTAGTACAGCTCTTCCCACTCAAGTACAGATCACTCCCCTTGGTATGGCTTCCCCCCAGTACAGCTCTAGCCCCCTAGTGCAGCTCTACCCCCTCAGTACAGATCTCCCCTGTCTGCACAGCTTTCTCCCCAGTACAACTCTTTCCACCTCAACTACAGATTACCATCCGCAGCAGGGCTTGCCCCCAATACAGCTCTGTCCCCTTAGTGCAACTCTGACCCCTCAGTACAGATCACCCTTCTCTGTACAGCTTTCCCCCCGGTACAGCTCTTCAGCCTCAATTTCAGATCACCCCCCTTGGTATGGCTTCCCCCCAGTACAGCTCTGTCCCCCTAGTGCAGCTCTCACCCCTTAGTATAGCTTCCCCCTAGTGCAGCTCTGCACCCTCAGTACAGATCCCCCCTCTCTGTACAGTTTTCCCCCCCAGTACAGCTCTTCCCCCTCAAATACAGATCTCCCCCTCAGTATGATTCCCCCCAGTACAGCTCTGTCCCCCTAGTGCAGTTCTGTCCCCCCCGTATAGATTTCTACTCTTAGTATGGCTTCCCCCAAATAAGGGTCTGTCCCCCTAGTGCAGCTCTGCCCCCTCAGTACAGATCACTCCTACAGTGCAGTTCTGTCCCCCCGTATAGATTTCCCCTCTTAGTATGGCTTCCCCCAAATACAGCTCTGTCCCCCTAGTGCAGCTCTGCCCCCTCAGTACAGATCACCCCTCCAGTGCAGTTCTGTCCCCTCCATATAGATTTCCCCTCTTAGTATGGCTTCCCCCAAATAAAGGTCTGTCCCCCTAGTGCAGCTCTGCCACTCAGTACAGATCACCCCTCCAGTGCAGTTCTGTCCCCCCGTATAGATTTTCCCCCTTAGTATGGCTTCCCCCAAATACAGCTCGGTCCCCCTAGTGCAGCTCTGCCCCGTCGGTACAGATCAATCCCCCAGTGCAGTTCTGCCCCTCCCAGTACAGATCCCCCCTCTCAGTTTGACTTCCCCCAGTGCAGCTCTTTCCCCTCAGTACAGATCACCCTTCCAGTTCTTCCCCCATAGTACAGATCTCCCCACTCATTATGGCTCCACCTGTACAACTCTTTCCCCTTGGTACAGCTCTCTTCCTACTACTACAGCCCCTCTACCAGTACAGCTCTGCCTCCTCAGTAGAGTTTCCTAGCAATATAGCTCTGCCTCCCCAGTACACAACTACCCCCCCCCCCAACCCCCAGTACAGCTTTGCCCCCTCAGAAAAGCTTGGCCCTGCCCAGTACGACTCTCCCATCAACACAGATATCCCCTCCAAAGTACACACAGCCCCCCAGTTCAGCTCTCTGTCCAGTATATCTCTGCCCCCTCAGTACAGCTCTTCTCCCTCCACTTACTAGACCAGGGCAGTTCAGGGTAAGGGTTGTCCTCCTTGGGTAATTTTGAGCAGAGAGGCAGAAAGGGGCGGCATAGTCAGCACTTTTGACAGGTACCAGTGACAGGTGAAGCCACTCATATTAACAAGAGAAAAACTCACCCAAGCTCTACCGCTATATAGTATAGTTGGTATGTATAGAAAGTACAGGCCGGCAACTCAACAGCTTCTCCATAGAAAATATTTATTTGAGCATTACAGCAATAACATCATCCAAAAATCGTGTTTTGGCCTTAGGCCTTTTCATATTAACCCCCACAGCACCAGAAGATCACATTTGCGAGGGTGTCTGGGGGGCAGAGGATGAAGGATTTCATGGAACCTATTAGCCACCACAGTCACCAACACATGGGATGCCCATCATTTCTATAAGTACCATCTCTGGTGCTTAAAAAAATCACTAATTTGCAGTTTTAAACAGAAATTTCTTCATTTGATTTCTTCATTTGATTTCCCCCCCATCCTCCTCCCAAATACAACAACAAAGGACACTAAGGGCCTGTTCAAGCTGTGTGGTGACTGCCATATTTCAAAACTTGATCAATGAAAGTCACTGCATAATTATTTTGTATGTGCTGCATTCACACAGCAATGCTGCCTTCAGGTGGGTTGCAGTGTGTTGCAGAAAAATGCAGATATGCTTTATTTTTCCACAACGCACCGGAGCTCATCTGAAGGCACTGTCCATTTTCTCTCCACCTTTCCTTAAGGTGATTGTAAACCCATTTTTTTTTAACATACCAAACATGTTATACTTACCCGCTCTGTGCAATGATTTTGCACAGAGCAGCCCTGATCATCCTCTTTTTGGGTGCTCCACTGCTGCTCCTGGCTTCCCCCCCTGCTGAGTGCCTACTATAAGCTGCTTGCTGTGGAGGCACTCGCGTGGGTTTGCTCCCAAACAGCGCTTTGGCTGTCCATTGAAACACAGAATGTGTCTTGGCCCCGCCCCCTGGTCCCTCCTCACTGGTGTTAATTGACAACCAATGGCTTTGGCTGCTTTTTCTCATAAATAAGAAGTAAAGCAGGCCTGATGAAGAAGCACGCCACTTCCGCCTCAGGTGCTGATGCCACTTCCGCCTGGATCTACTAGGAAATGCTTGGAGCCACCAGCACAGCCAGGGGCCTCACCTACACCTAGAAGGCGCTGCTTTTCCTCTCATTTATCCACCTACAGAGATCCTTCTAGCCCCTCACCAGCAGCAAACACTGAGTCAAGCACCTGGGGATCAGTGGCAACTGGACCCCCTCGGTCAGCCAGTGGCACCCCCCACGCACTCTCCTTGTTCAGGTCACCCTGGGGGGTTTCGCAGTCGGTCAGTCATCCAGCCCCACACTTAACCCAGGTTCCTACTGGCGGGCATTTCCTCCTCCTCTGCATCACGGCAGCTTCCACTATGTGTCTCCTTCCTCCTCCTCCTAGGCATCCAATAAAATCGCCAGTCCTTTCAGCCAATCAGGTGTTGGGTCTCAGCACATGCTTCCTGATTGGCCGGAAGGAGGATCAGTGTGAGAATAGCAAATATTCATACACTATTGTCACACAACTTTTGAAGCCTATTAAAACCTCTGGCTCCTAATCCTGATCTTAAAAAAAAAATTGAATCCATTAAAATCCATGCGCCGGGGCCCTGCATGTAGATTAGGAGGCCGGGCGCATGGATGGGGGGCAGCACCCATGAGCCCCTAATGGACGGGCCACCATGGCTCCCATCTATGTACTGATAGCCTATATACTAACTTTGGACTGTTTTCTGCTAGTGTGCCAGATACCCCCCTTTTCTGTTTTCACTGCTGTTTCTGAACCGATGATGAGGAATAAAGCAGAGAGAGCTTCTGCTCTTCTGGAAATCTATGGATCGAGATTGGTCTCAGGTAAGTATAAGGAGGGACTGGGGATCTGCACCCAGGAAGGGGATTTGGGGGGGGGGGGGGGTTGTGCTAATAGGGACGATTGAGGGGATTTGTGCTAATAGATTATTGGGGGATTTATGATGGGGGGCGGATTTGTGCTTGTAGGAAAATTTGAGGGGATGTGTGCTAGGTAGTGGGATGAGGAGGGATTTGTGCTAGGGAAGGATTTGTGCTTGGAGGGAAAGTTTGAGGAATAGAGGATTTGTTCTAGAATGGGTGATTTTGCTAGGAGCAAAGATTTGGGGAGAGATAGGATTGGAGCTCAGAAGGGTAGCTGGGGGTCAAAGATTTTTGCTTGGAGGGGGGATTTGAGCAGGATGGGGGATTTTCACTGGAAGGAGGGGAAATTTTGTTTGGGGAGCATTTTGACACAAACCCCCCCCCCCCCCACCCGAAATTCTCCATTAGCATAAATTCTCCCCCAGCACAAATCCCCCCTCCTAGCACAAATCCCCCTTTCCAAATTTCCCCTCTTAGCACAAATCCTTCCCCCCAATCCCCCTTCAACAAAAAGTTTCCCACTTCCGCTCCTGAGGGTTTTACCCCCTTTATGACCAGGTAATTTTTTGCTATGCGGCACTGTGCTATTTTAACTGACAACTGCAGAGTCATGCAATGCTGTACTCAAACAAAATTGATACATTTTTTTCACACAAATAGAGCTTTCTTTTGGTGGTATTTGATCACCCCTGGGTTTTTTATCTTTTATAATATATTTTTATCTTTTATTATATAAACAAAAAAAGACTGACAATTTTGAAAAAAAAAATACTTTTTACTTCTATAAAACATATCCCATAAAAATAAAAATAAAAGAATCAAATCTCTTAATACACTTTGGCTCAAATGTATTCTGCTACATGTCTTTGGCAAAAAAAAATCCCAATAAGTGTATATTGATTGGTTTGCATGAAAGTTATTGCATCTACTGTACAAACTATGGGATGTATACTGGAATTTGTATTTGTTTATTTTTTTATACTAGTAATGGCGTTGAACAGCAACTTATAATGGGATTGCGGTGGAAAATCTGACACTAACTGCAGATGACTGTTTGATGTCCTTCCCATCAGGCTCCTCCCCATCTTGGCACCCAGAGTTGAGGAGGAGCCTAGGGCAAGTGGACATTCAACACTTCCACCAGGCAGCTGATGGGGAGAGATGCCGGCTCGTGCGGGGTATGGAATCGTGGTTGGGGACACCACTGGCTGTCAGACCGAGACTTTACAGGTTCAAACTCTACACGGTACTGATTTGACAGTCCTGATGTAGAGTGATCAGCAGCAGGGCAATAAACTGGAGGGAAGAGAGAGCACAGCCCATGCCTCCTCTTGGTTCTCTTCTGTTCTCCAGATTCAGCTTGTGACAGTGCTGCTTGTGACAGCACACGCTAATCTGACAGGTGTAGTGATGCTTCTGTCACTACCCCTGTCAGCCTGTAGTGGCAGGAACTCTCCAAGTAGCACCCCCCCCTCATCTGACATGCCCCCTGCGCCCAGGGCAGCCGACCCTCCTGCCCCCTCCCCCGGCCAGGCTTTTGTTTGGGTATTCTTATGCCCCGTACACACGGTCGGATTTTCCGATGGAAAATGTCCTATCGGACAATGTTGTCGGAAATTCCGACCGTGTGTAGGCTCCATCTGACTTTTGCCGTTGGATTTTCCGACGGACAAAGTTTTATCTCCTGCTCTCAAATTTTCCGACAACAAAGTCCTATCGGACTTTTTCTGATCGTGTGTAGCGAATTCCGACGGACAAAGCGCCACGCATGCTCAGATCACATTACAAGACCAAAGCTATTGGCTACTAGCCTCTACGTAGTCCCGTCGTAGGCAACAAACGTCACCACGTTCAGAATGATCGGATTTTCCCACAACTTTGTCCAACCGTGTGTATGCAACACCAGTGTCGGACAAAATCCGTCGGAAAAAATCCGATGGATTTTGTGGTCGGATTTTCCGACCGTGTGTACGGGGCATAACAGTCGGAAGTCCTGGCTTTTAAAATACAATAGTCGGCAGCAGGAGATTCAACCATCCATGCTTTTTTATCATCAACAGGAGAATCTATGGATTTCCCTCTCAGCAGGATAAACAAAAGAAATGTTTATGTGCATGGCCAGTTTTACAAAGTACAGAATCAACTGACAAGAGGCTGGATTTCTGCAGCATTTATTGTTGCAGAGAAGCACATTGGAAATCTTTTCCTGAGAGTACATTTTAAGAATTCTTTGTCCTTCTTGGGTCAGCTTTTAATTTCGCAACATCCTACTTTTCGGACTTTTCCTTTTAAAGCATGGCAATGACAGCGAGTGACGTGAAAGTGTGAGTCAATGAGCCATGATAGCTTGCGCTTGTGACCCATAATTAAGACTCTCTATTTAGCCTGCCTGAAAACCTCTGTATTCAATCCATTTATTTCACCTTCTGAATGACTTGGTACAGTAGACAGAACGTAATAATTAAATCAGGACTTATTTCATCACAAATTAACACTGTCTCTCAAAATAGCATTGCAAATTCACATTATTTTTGTCTGAAAAATTAACTGGAAAATTACTGCCGATAAACAGATACATATTGCTATGGCATGTGTATTAGGTGGAGTAAATTTTGCTGCAAGTATATTTTTTTATATATAAATTTTTATGTTCACTCGTATATTTTATGCCCTTGCTTTCAACAGATAAATAATAAGGCATAAAAGAGAATTTTAGGACTACAGTAGTTGTGCTACTTTAAAGGGATTTTAGTGTGTGTCTTTTTAAATTCATTAAGGTGGCATTGCTGTGATTGTAATTTATTGTGCTGTTTGATCGGTATTACAGGCAATCTCTGGATTTCAGTGGTGCGGTTTATACTGTGATCATTTTACACTTTGACACTTATGAGTAAGGGCTGATCTGCTTGGGTGATTTTGTTCAAATCTCCGAGATTTTAAAGATACAGTTCATTTAATAAAGCTGAGCAAAGTGCAATGAAAGGCATGCAATAACCAACACCAACTAATCCGAATCTTCCTTTAACTTATCAGACTACAGTAAATTGAAATCTAAATAGTGACTAAGGATTGACGCAGTGTGCAAAAATAAGCTAATAATATCTGGAATAAGATACTATATCAACATGTTACCTCATTCATATCCATTATATTTGTAAAAAGCAAGTGGGCACTACTTTTTACAAATGAAACCAAAGAAGAAGAATCAATCCATGGCACTTTTAATGTACAATGACAATTCTAATTTCTAAAATATTAGAATCTAGAATTATATTCAGCAAAATAAAATGTAATTTTTATAAAATAATATAACACATTTAAAACCCAACTGCAGAAATAGAATAGAGCCCCTCCAAATTAGGCCCATTCATATCTTTATTGTAGAGAAAATGGTTGTAATTTTAAAATCCATACAGTATTGGTACAAATACACTCTATTAGCAAAAGTTTTGGGATGTCTGCCTTTACACACACATGTACTTTAATGGCATGCCAACCTTAGTCCGTAGGGTTCAATATAGTGTTGGCCCATCCATTACAGCTATAACAGCTTCACCTCTTCTGGGAAGGCTGTCCACAAGGTTTAGAAGTGTGTTTATGGGAATGTTTGATCATTCTTCCAGAAGCGCATTTGTGAGGTCAGGCACTGATGTTGGACGAGCAGGCCTGTCTCGCAGTCTCCGCTCTAATTGATCACAAAGATGTTCTATAAGGTTGAGGTCAGGACTGTCAAGTTCCTCCACCCCAAACTCACAAACACAATAAACTACTTAAATTTTTGGTAAAATGTAAAAGACAAGGGTGCACAGAGTAAATAGATACCCAACATGTCCAACCTTAAATTTGTGTGCGCCTGTGAAATGGCAACAAGCTTCAGTACCCAATACTTTTTATAGGCAGCGCTTCAAAAGCCCCCTATAGGTATCAGTTTAGTGTTACGGAGGAGATCTTGTGTTATAATTCTTGCTCTCCCTCTGGCGTGAGGGGCGATATGTAACATGTGTATTGCAATCGCCTTTTTTTACGCATAGGTGCCCCCGACTCATACATTGCAAAACATCTTTTCCTGGCTAAACTAGCCAGGGACACAGAGAGCTTGACCTGGAAGTGATGTCAGAGATGTCGCTTTCCGGGTCACAACAAGAAGGGGAGGAGAGCGGATGTGTGTCCGCTCTTCTCCTTCCTCTCCACCCACTGGCACCCATCATCTTCCTCCCGGGCCCGCAGATGGGCAAGTGGAGCCCGGAAAGCATGGCGGGGTGCGGTGGCAGGGTCGGCGCCGGTACGGGGGGTCTGTATGAGCAATCGGGCGGCAGCGCTGCCACCAGAATGCTTTAACCTGACAGGCAGGAGTACCTGATGCAGCTATTGGATTGTGTGTGAAACCCCCCACTGTCAGGTCCGTATGATGTAGGGACTTGTCGGCGAAAGAGTTAAAGTCTAGGCTATGGACATTCAGTATTTACATATCCTTATCAAGCAGTACTTGAGTTTTAAAAATGCATATACATTATCTCACAATAGTGAGTATGCCATTCACATTTTTGTAAATATTTTATAATATTTTTTTCATGTGACAACACTGAAGAAATTACACTTTGCTACATTGTAAAGTAGTGAGTGTACAGCTTTTATAACAATGTAAATTTGCTGTCCCCTCAAAATAACTACACACAGCCATTAATGTCTAAACTGCTGGCAACAAAAGTGAGTACACCCCTAAGTGAAAATGTCCAAATTGGGATAAATTAGCCAGTGTCATGTGACTCATTAGTGTTACAAGGTCTCAAGTGTGTGTTAGAGACCTTGCGCTCCTCCACCTTCCGTGTGAGGATACCCCACAGATGCTCAATAGGGTTTAGGTCTGGAGACATGCTTGGCCAGTCCATCACCTTTTCCCTGAGCTTCTTTAGCAAGGCAGTGGTCGTCTTGGAGGTGTGTTTTGGGTTGTTATCATGTTGAAATACTGCCCTGCAGCTCAGTCTCTGAAGGGTCCCACCACCATGCTTGACTTTACCCACGTAAGCCCAAGACCATTTGGCTGGCCAAAGACCAGAGAACTTTTTGCGATTTGCACTGGGTCGCTTTAACTGACAATTGTGCGGTCATGCGACGTGGCTCCCAAACAAAATTGACATACTTTTTTCCCCACAAATAGAGCTTTCTTTTGGTGGTATTTGATCACATCTACATTTTTTATTTTTTTGTGCTATAAACAAAAAAAGAGTGACAATTTAAAAAAAAAGCTATATTTTTTACTTTTTGCTATAATAAATATCCCCAAAAAAGAATGAAAAATATATTTTATTTCCCTCAGTTTAGGCCAATACGTATTCTTCTACATATTTTTGGTAAAAAAAATCGCAATAAGCGTTTATTGATGGGTTATTGATGGGTTTGCGCAAAAAAGTTATAGCATCTACAAAATAGGGGATAGTTTTATGGCATTTTTATTAATAATTTTTTTTACTAGTAATGGCTAGGGATTAGCCCGGTGCTCGATGCGAACCCATGTTCGCATCGAGCACCGGGTGTTCGCTCGCTCGGCGCTCGCGGCCGGCGCAGTGCATTGCTGGCTGATGATTGGCCAAGCATGCACTGTGACCCCGCATGCTTGGCCAATCACAGCGCCGGAAACTCGAAGAGCCATAATTGGCTACAGGCAGGACGCCTGTAGCCAATTACAGCTCAGGGGCTTTAGTACACGCCCCCTCTTATAAAAGGCCGCCACGCCGTCGGCGCCGGTCACATGCTGTTCCGGCGTAGATAGAGCAGGATCGTTCTGTGTCACTCTGCTAGATTTAGTTAGAGAGATTTACTTAGAGAGATTGAGTTAGATAGATTCATTTAGAAAGATTGATTTAGAAAGAGGGGCTTGTAGTGTGTTCGTGGCAGGCAGGCACTGGCAGGCAGTGGCAGCAAACAGAGCTCCTATATTTTGTTCCCAGAAGCACCTATAGGACTTGTAGTGTGTTCGTGGCAGGCAGGCAGAGCTCCTATATTTTGTTCCCAGAAGCACCTATAGGACTTGTAGTGTGTTCGTGGCAGGCAGGCAGAGCTCCTATATTTTGTTCCCAGAAGCACCTATAGGACTTGTAGTGTGTTCGTGGCAGGCAGGCACTGGCAGCAAACAGAGCTCCTATATTTTGTTCCCAGAAGCACCTATAGGACTTGAAGTGTGTTAGTCCCATCACACAGAGCTATATTTTCTTCCCAGAAGCACCTATAGGACTTGTAGTGTGTTAGTCCCATCACACAGAGATCATATATTTTGTTCCCAGAAGCACCTATAGGACTTGAAGTGTGTTAGTCCCATCACACAGACCTATATTTTCTTCCCAGAAGCACCTATAGGACTTGTAGTGTGTTAGTCCCATCACACAGAGATCATATATTTTGTTCCCAGAGGCACCTATAGGACTTGAAGTGTGTTAGTCCCATCACACAGACCTATATTTTCTTCCCAGAAGCACCTATAGAACTTGAAGTGTGTTAGTCCCATCACACAGAGATCATATATTTTGTTCCCAGAGGCACCTATAGGACTTGAAGTGTGTTAGTCCCATCACACAGACATATATTTTCTTCCCAGAAGCACCTATAGGACTTGAAGTGTGTTAGTCCCATCACACAGAGATCATATATTTTGTTCCCAGAGGCACCTATAGGACTTGAAGTGTGTTAGTCCCATCACACAGACCTACATTTTCTTCCCAGAAGCACCTATAGGACTTGTAGTGTGTTAGTCCCATCACACAGAGATCATATATTTTGTTCCCAGAGCACCTATAGGACTTGAAGTGTTTTAGTCCCATCACACAGACCTATATTTTCTTCCCAGAAGCACCTATAGGACTTGAAGTGTGTTAGTCCCATCACACAGAGATCATATATTTTGTTCCCAGAAGCACCTATAGGACTTGAAGTGTGTTAGTCCCATCACACAGACCTATATTTTCTTCCCAGAAGCACCTATAGGACTTGAAGTGTGTTAGTCCCATCACACAGAGATCATATATTTTGTTCCCAGAAGCACCTATAGGACTTGAAGTGTGTTAGTCCCATCACACAGACCTATATTTTCTTCCCAGAAGCACCTATAGGACTTGAAGTGTGTTAGTCCCATCACACAGAGATCATATATTTTGTTCCCAGAAGCACCTATAGGACTTGAAGTGTGTTAGTCCCATCACACAGAGATCATATATTTTGTTCCCAGAAGCACCTATAGGACTTGAAGTGTGTTAGTCCCATCACACAGACCTATATTTTCTTCCCAGAAGCACCTATAGGACTTGAAGTGTGTTAGTCCCATCACACAGAGATCCTATATTTTGTTCCCAGAAGCACCTATAGGACTTGAAGTGTGTTAGTCCCATCACACAGACCTATATTTTCTTCCCAGAAGCACCTATAGGACTTGTAGTGTGTTAGTCCCATCACACAGAGATCATATATTTTGTTCCCAGAAGCACCTATAGGACTTGAAGTGTGTTAGTCCCATCACACAGACCTATATTTTTCTTCCCAGAAGCACCTATAGGACTTGAAGTGTGTTAGTCCCATCACACAGAGCTATATTTTCTTCCCAGAAGCACCTATAGGACTTGAAGTGTGTTAGTCCCATCACACAGACCTATATTTTCTTCCCAGAAGCACCTATAGGACTTGAAGTGTGTTAGTCCCATCACACAGAGATCATATATTTCGTTCCCAGAAGCACCTATAGGACTTGAAGTGTGTTAGTCCCATCACACAGACCTATATTTTCTTCCCAGAAGCACCTATAGGACTTGAAGTGTGTTAGTCCCATCACACAGAGCTATATTTTGTTCCCAGAAGCACCTATAGGACTTGAAGTGTGTTAGTCCCATCACACAGAGATCATATATTTTGTTCCCAGAAGCACCTATAGGACTTGAAGTGTGTTAGTCCCATCACACAGACCTATATATTTTCTTCCCAGAAGCACCTATAGGACTTGAAGTGTGTTAGTCCCATCACACAGAGATCATATATTTTGTTCCCAGAGGCACCTATAGGACTTGAAGTGTGTTAGTCCCATCACACAGACCTATATTTTCTTCCCAGAAGCACCTATAGGACTTGAAGTGTGTTAGTCCCATCACACAGAGATCATATATTTTGTTCCCAGAGGCACCTATAGGACTTGAAGTGTGTTAGTCCCATCACACAGACCTACATTTTCTTCCCAGAAGCACCTATAGGACTTGAAGTGTGTTAGTCCCATCACACAGAGATCATATATTTTGTTCCCAGAAGCACCTATAGGACTTGAAGTGTGTTAGTCCCATCACACAGACCTATATTTTCTTCCCAGAAGCACCCATAGGACTTGAAGTGTTTTAGTCCCATCACACAGAGATCATATATTTTGTTCCCAGAAGCACCTATAGGACTTGAAGTGTGTTAGTCCCATCACACAGAGATCCTATATTTTGTTCCCAGAAGCACCTATAGGACTTGAAGTGTGTTAGTCCCATCACACAGAGCTATATTTTGTTCCCAGAAGCACCTATAGGACTTGAAGTGTGTTAGTCCCATCACACAGAGATCCTCTATTTTCTTTGCAGAAGCACCCATAGGACTTCTAGTGTGTTAGTGGCATCACACAGAGCTCCTATATTTTCTTCTCAGCAGCACCCACAGGACTTCTAGTGTGTTAGTGGCATCACACAGAGCTCCTATATTTTCTTTGCAGAAGCACCCATAGGACTTCTAGTGTGTTAGTGGCATCACACAGAGCTCCTATATATTCTTCTCAGCAGCACCCACAGGACTACCGACTACAATGGCTGGAAGACCGCCAAGGGGAGGCAGAGCGTGCAGAGCCAAGAACACAGGGCAGGCAGGCTCTGTTTCTAGTGGACGTGGCCGTGGCCGTGGACGTGGTCGTGCATCGTCATCAGCACGTGGCCATGGGACACGCGCGTCTTTGTTTTCGGCAGCTGGACATGTGGAGCCGCATCATGCTGAAGGCTTGGTAGAATGGATGACCAAGCCCTCCTCATCCTCCTCATCCTCTCTCACCCAGGCTCAGGGTACTGGCAGAGCAGCTGCCAACGCGTACTCAATGGCATCATCAGCCACCCCTTCCCTAGACCCACCATGTCTTCCTGAGGAGTCCCCCGAACTCTTTGAGCACAGTGTTGGGTACATGCTCCAGGAGGATGCCCAACGATTCGAAGGCTCGGATGATGATACCCAGCTTGAGGAATCTGGCCGTACTGTTCCACCAGCTGCAGCTTACTGCCAGGTTTGCTCTAGTGGTGAAGAGGGAGGGGATGATGAGGTCACTGACTCCACGTGGGTGCCTGAAGGGAGAGAGGATGAGGAGGAGGACGAGGAGGAGGAGGATGCGGCGTCACATGTCCAACGAGGCAGGATGCCCCCTGGAGGCCAGGTAGAGGCCAGCACAGCAACCGTACAACACCGCAGAGCTCCGCCTGTGCAGGGCGCTGCCTCTGCACGTTATCAGAAAAGTTCTTTGGTGTGGGCCTTTTTTGAGACGAGTGCATCAGATCGCACCACTGCTATTTGCAATATTTGTCTCAAGCGTATCTCGCGTGGCCAAAACATCAGCCGCTTGGGCACCACAAGCATGACCAGACATATGTCGACCTGTCATGCAGCTCGTTGGCAGGCACACATAAAAGACCCACACCAAAGAACTAAGCGGACCTCTCCTTGCTCCTCATCAGCTGGGATCTCCATCCCCACTACACCTTCAGTCCTCTCTGAAAGCTGCTCTGAGAGGACTGAAGGTGTAGAATTAGGTGTGTCACAACCAAGTACTTGCAGTACACCGACGTCCGATTGCAGCAGGCAAATTTCCCTGCCCCAGCTGCTGGACCGTAGAAAGAAGTACACTCCCAGCCATCCACATGCCCAGCGGTTGAATGCTAGCTTGGCTAAATTGCTAGCACTTCAACTGCTGCCTTTTCAGTTGGTAGACTCGGCCCCCTTCCGTGAGTTTGTTCAATGTGCGGTTCCTCAGTGGCAGGTTCCCAAACGCCACTTTTTCTCACGGAAGGCGATTCCGTCTCTCTACCGGCATGTGGAAGGCAATGTCCATGCCTCGCTGGACAGGGCGGTCAGCGGTAAGGTGCATATTACCGCTGACTCATGGTCCAGCAGGCATGGACAGGGACGGTACCTTTCTTTCACGGCCCATTTGGTCACTCTATTGGCAGCTGGGAGGGATGCAGGACAAGGTGCAGTAGTGTTGGAGGTTGTTCCGCCACCACGCCTCCAAAACGCTACTACTGCTACTGGTTGTGACACACCTCTCTCCTCCACCCCCTCCTCTTCTTCTTCCTCCAGTGCTCTGTCCTTGGAACCAGCGGTGCTCCGTAGGCGTACAAGGGGCTACGCAAGTACGCAGGCAAAAAGATGCCATGCCGTGCTTGCGCTGGTGTGTTTGGGGGACAGGAGCCACACTGGGCCAGAGGTTCTGGCAGCTCTGCAGGGGCAGGCCGAGAGGTGGTTGACGCCACGTCAGCTTAAGCCAGGAATGGTCGTTTCTGACAATGGCACCAACCTCCTCTCCGCCCTGCGACAGGGGCAGCTCACCCATGTGCCCTGCATGGCTCACGTCCTCAACCTGGTGGTGCAGCGGTTCTTGGGCAGGTTCCCAGGCTTACAGGATGTCCTGAGGCAGGCCAGGAAAGTCTGTGTGCATTTCCGCCGATCTTATAATGCCAGTGCTAGGCTGACTGAGCTGCAAAAGGAGCTGAACCTGCCCAAGAACCGCCTAATATGTGACATGCCCACCAGGTGGAACTCAACGTTGGCCATGCTGCAGCGACTGCACACGCAGCAGAGGGCCATCAATGAGTACCTTTGCGACTACGGCACCAGGACAGGGTCAGGGGAGCTTGGTTTTTTTTCCCCACGTCAGTGGAGCATGATCAGGGATGCATGCACTGTCCTCTCACCATTTGAGGAGGCCACGAGGATGGTGAGCAGTGACAGTGCATGCATCAGTGACACTGTCCCTCTTGTCCACCTGTTGGAGCATACGCTGCGTGGGATAATGGACAGGGCACTTGAGGCAGAACAGAGGCAGGAAGAGGAGGACTTCCTTGCCTCTCAAGGCCCCCTTTATCCGGACAGTGTTCCTTCTGTCCCACCCATCACACAGGAAGAGGAGGAGGAGGAGGAGGAGGAGGAGGAGGATTGTGTGAGCATGGAGGTGGAGCCTGGCACTCAGCATCAGCAGCAGCAGTCTTTTAGGGATGATGTACAGTCCCAACAAACCAGTGGACTTGTACGTGGCTGGGAGGAGGTGGCTGGCGATCATGTCATCCTCAGTGACCCAGAAGACTCCGGACCGAATGCCTCAGCTAACCTACGCTGCATGGCCTCCCTGATCCTGCAAAGCCTGCGGAAGGATCCTCGTGTTCTTCGGATCAAGGAGAGGGACCATTACTGGCTGGCCACTCTCCTTGATCCGCGGTACAAGGGTAAGGTTGCGGACCTTATCTTGCCGTCGCAGAGGGAGCAGAGGATGAGACATCTCAGGGAGGCCTTGCAGAAAGGTCTGTGCAACGCGTTCCCAGAAACTGGGAGGTTACAAACTCCTGGTCCTGGGCGACGAGTTGCTGAGGCTTCGGTCAGTAGCAGAAGGAGCGGTGGGGAAGGTGGACGTCTGACCGATGCGTTCAGACAATTTTTTAGTCCGCAGCCCCAAGGTATGATCGGTTCCAGCAACCATCGCCAGCGTCTGATATACATGGTGCAGGAATACCTTGGGGCAAGGTCAGACTTGGACACCTTTCCCACCGAAAATCCTCTGGCTTACTGGGTCCTGAGGATGGATCACTGGCCAGAGCTTGCACAGTATGCAATTGAGCTACTGGCCTGTCCTGCCTCCAGCATTCTTTCCGAACGCACATTCAGTGCTGCTGGAGGATTTGTCACCGATCATAGGGTGCGCCTGTCCACCGCCTCGGTTGATCGACTGACCTTCATCAAAATGAATCAGTCTTGGATCACCACCAGCTACCAGGCACCTGAGGCGGATATAACCGAATAATTTATAATGTCACATCCCTTCAAGACTGCCTATGCTGATGCTGAGTGACTGTCCTCTTATGTTCACTGACTATCCTCTTCCTCCTCCTCAATGATCCATGCCACCACACCAGTGCCTAAGGCACAATTTTTCAGCCCCTGTTTAACAGGGGCGTGTACATACAATTTTTATAAAAAAATGCTTCGCAACACGTGTGACTGCTGTGCTCCAAGTACAGTATCTGTGAGGGGTTGCAGTGTTGTGGCACCAGCACCAGTGCCTAAGGCACAATTTTTCAGCCCCTGTTTAACAGGGGCGTGTACTTACAATTTTTTTAAAAAATGCTTCGCAAAACACGTGTGACTGCTGTGCTCCAAGTACAGTATCTGTGAGGGGTTGCAGTGTTGTGGCACCAGCACCAGTGCCTAAGGCACAATTTTTCAGCCCCTGTTTAACAGGGGCGTGTACTTACAATTTTTTAAAAAAATGCTTCGCAACACGTGTGACTGCTGTGCTCCAAGTACAGTATCTGTGAGGGGTTGCAGTGTTGTGGCACCAGCACCAGTGCCTAAGGCACAATTTTTCAGCCCTGTTTAACAGGGGCGGGTAATTACAATTTTTTAAAAAAATGCTTCGCAACACGTGTGACTGCTGTGCTCCAAGTACAGTATCTGTGAGGGGTTGCAGTGTTGTGGCACCAGCACCAGTGCCTAAGTCACAATTTTTCAGCCCCTGTTTAACAGGGGCGGGTAATTACAAATCTTGATCTAATAGTTCACAGCAGGGCCCATTCCTGCGCCCACCAAGAGTAACTATGAGGGCCTACAGTCTTGTGGCAACACCGTCCACCACCACCGCCAAAGGCCCAATTTTTCTGCCCTGTTCATCAGGTGCTTGCAATTACAAATCTTGATCTAATAACTCACAGCAGGGCCCATTCCTGCGCCCACCAAGAGTAACTGTGAGAGCTTACAGTCTTGTGGCAACACCGTCCACCACCACCGCCAAAGGCCCAATTTTTCTGCCCTGTTCATCAGGTGCTTGCAATTACAAATCTTGATCTAATAACTCACAGCAGGGCCCATTCCTGCGCCCACCAAGAGTAACTATGAGGGCCTACAGTCTTGTGGCAACACCGTCCACCACCACCGCCAAAGGCCCAATTTTTCTGCCCTGTTCATCAGGTGCTTGCAATTACAAATCTTGATCTAATAACTCACAGCAGGGCCCATTCCTGCGCCCACCAAGAGTAACTGTGAGAGCTTACAGTCTTGTGGCAACACCGTCCACCACCACCGCCAAAGGCCCAATTTTTCTGCGCTGTTCATCAGGTGCTTGCAATTACAAATCTTGATCTAATAACTCACAGCAGGGCCCATTCCTGCGCCCACCAAGAGTAACTGTGAGAGCTTACAGTCTTGTGGCAACACCGTCCACCACCACCACCACCACCCCCAATTTTTCTGCCCTGTTCAACAGGTGCATGCAATTACAAATCTTGATCTATTAACTCACAGCAGGGCCCATTCCTGTGCCCACCAGTCTTGTGGCTACACCAACATCTAATAGGGCAAATTTCTGCAGAGTATATACGCCAGGCCCCTACTTTCAAACATCCAACTTACAAACGACTCCTACTTGCAAATGGAAAGAGAAAACAGGAAGTGAGAGGAAATCTACCCCTAGGAAGGGAAATTCTATCCTGTTAGATTTAATTTGGGAAAAAGGTATCTCCTCTCTACTGATACTTTATCACCAATCCTTGTTTCAATTAAAACCCCACTTTTTCCAAAAACATTTGTCATTGGGACGGGAAGTGAGGTGACATGTTCTGAACAGATGTGCAAAGACAGCAAATGTTACAGGGGTGAAAACCCCTCCCTATGTTCTCCAAAAAGCTTAAAAATAGATTTTTTTGGGATGGAGCTACACTTCATAATGTACCTGTTCAGATTCTACTTAAGAACAAACCTAAAGCCGCAAGTGGTTTTAAATGGCTTCTTTTTTTCCTTTACAAATGTCATTTTGTGCAAGGACAGTTCTAAACACGGGAAACACATGCCACTTCACAGGCATACTTTAGACACCCCCCAGGTACCATATTTAAAGGAAAATTTCACTTTTTTTTTTTCACTTTATGCATCATTAAAATTACTGCTCCCGAAAAAACGTTAGTTTTTAAAAGTTCTTTTTGCATTGATATATGTCCCCTGGGGCAGGACCCGGGTCCCCAAACCTGTTTTATGACATTAACATGCATATTGGCCGTTGTAATTAGCACTTTTGATTTCGAACGTTCGCGTCCATTATAACGTATAGGGTTCGAAAATTCGCGCGAACTTTCGGTCCGTTCGAAGGTTCTGGTGCGAACCGAACCCGGGGGTGTTCGGCTCATCCCTAGTAATGGCGGCGATCAGCCATTTTTATCGTGACTGCGACATTATGGTGGACAGATCAGACACTTTTGGTGCTATTTTGGGACCAAACACATTCATACAGCAATAAGTGCGATTAAAAATGCATTGATTACTGTGTAAATGTGACTGGCAGTGAAGGGGTTAACCAGGAGGGGGCGCTGCAGTGGTTAAGTGTGTCCTAGGTATGTGATCTAACTGTTCTAACTGTGGGGGGGGGGGTGGGCTATGTGTGACATGACACCGATCATCGCTCCCGATTACAGGGAGCTGTGATCAGTGTCAGTGTCACAAGGCAGAACGGGGAAATGCTTGTTTACATCAGCATTTCCCCGTTCTTCCTCTCCATGAGACGATCACGGAGCTCGCCCCAGGGTCGCACGTGTGCCGCCGCCGGCGCACACGTGACTACGAGATGGCAAAGTTAAAGGGACGTACCTGTACGCCCATTTTCCTGTCCGTGCCATTCTGCCGACGTATATGTACATGCGTCGGTTGGCAAGTGGTTAAACATGACACACTTGTCTTTGTACTCCTCACCTGGTTGTCACCACACACACTTGACACCATCTGAACCAAATAAGTTTATCTTGGTCTCATCAGTCCACAGGACATGGTTCCAATAATCCATGTCCTTAGTCTGCTTGTATTCTGAAAACTGTTTGTGGGCTTTCTTTAGAAGAGGCTTTCTTCATGGCATGATAGCCATGCAGACCAATTTGATGCAGTGTGCAGTGTATGGTCTAAACACTGACAGGCTGACCCCCCACCCTTTCAACCTCTCCAGAAATGCTGTCAGCACTCATACATCTATTTCCCAACTACAACCTCTGAATATGACACCAAGCACCTGCACTTTTGTCGAGTATGGCAAGGCCTGTTCTGAGTGGAACCTGTCCTGTTAAACCACTGTATGGTCTTGGCCACTGTGCTGCAGCTCAGTTTCAGTGTCTTGGCAATCTTCTTATAGCCTAGGCCATCTTTATGTAGAGCAACAATAGTTTTTTCAGATCCTCAGAGAGTTCTTTGCCATGAGGTGCCATGTTGAACTTCCAGTGACCAGTATGAAAGAGTGAGAGCGATAACACCAAATTTAACACACCTGCTCAACGTTCACACCTGAGACCTTGTAACACTAATGAGTCACATGACACTGGGGAGGGAAAATGGCTAATTTAGCCCAATTTGGACATTTAGGGGTGTACTCACTTTTGTTGTCAGCGGTTTAGACATTAATGGCTGTGTGTTGAGTTATTTTGAGGGGACATAAAATTTACACTGTTATACAAGCTGTGCACTCATTACTTCACATTGTAGCAAAGTGTAATTTCTTCAGTGTTGTTGCATGAAAAGATATAATAAAATGTTTACAAAAATGTGAGGGGTGTACTCACTTTTGTGAGATACTGTATATAAAGTGAGAGCCATCAGAGTCAGGTTGCTTCAGTTCCCCAAAATTATGTAATGCTGTGTGACATTTACACATTTTCAATAGGTGGCATTAACACATCCGCTCATTTTTAGCAAGTGACAGACTTTAGTGGAATAGAATCCCTGCTGTTAGCAATGGTAGAGTTTCAGAAATAAGCACTGTGTTCAGGGAAGTCACATATGACAATAATGACTTACAATACGTTGAGTCAATATTCAGTATGCAGTAGAATGGGTATAATGACTGTATCTGAAGTCTATATTAATATTTTACTGTTGTTCACTATGGCGGGGGAAAGATAATATGGAGATTTTATTTGTAATTGCATTTTCAAGTCTAATGCCGTGTAAACACGGTCGGACATTCCGACAGAAAAAGTCGGGAGCTTTTCATCGGATATTCCGACCGTGTGTGTGCCCCACCTGACTTTTTCCATCGAAAATTCAGACGGACTTAGAGAACATGTTCTAAATTTTTCAGACGGAAAAAATTTCGAGCAGAGGAACCGCTCGTCTGTATGCTGTTTCGACGCACCAAAAATCACGCATGCTCTGAAGCAAGTACGAGACAGAAGCTATTGGTTACTGGCTATTGAACTTCCATATTCTAGTCCCGTCGTCCGTGTTGTACGTCACCGCGTTCTGGACGGTCAGAATTTGGTGTGACCGTGTGTATGCAAGACAGCTTGAGCGGAATTCAGTTGAAAAAACCTTCAGAGTTTATTCCGACAGCAAAACCGGTTGTGTGTACAGGGCATTAGCCGTCGTTCACACTGGTGTGATTTGTCATGCGATTTGACAGTTCCAAATTGCATGACAAGTTGCACCCCATTGCCACAGTAGAACTGTTCAAATTGCTGGGACTCTGGGAATGTTGTGGCAACTTTAAAAAAGGTTCCTGCCCTACTTTTTTCCGTTTTCATTACAACTTGCATAGACTTCTGTTAAACGAAGTTGCAAGCTGCAATGAAATCGGAGGTGCAAATCACACCAATCTGCGGCACTGAAATTGCGGTGAAGTAGCATATTTTATATCCATCATATATAATTAGGTGGAAGGAGGAACCCCTCCCACTGGAAAATTGTATTATGACTGCAGAAAAATAATAGGCATACTGGCTGGATCACCAGGTGAAAATAAAGGAAAATAAATCGAAAAGAAATGTGGCCACCACATCTAATGCCGCGTACACACGGTCGGAATAAGCTCTGATGGTTTTCCTGACGGAATTTCGCTCAAACTGTCTTGCCTACACACGGTCACACCAAATTCCGATGGTCAATAACACAGCGGCATACAACACGTTCAACGGCACTATAAAAGGGAAGTTTAATGCTTCCGAGCATGCGTCAAATTGTTTCCGAGCATGCGTCGGAATTTTGCGTGTCGGAATTGCATACACACGATCAGAAAATCCGATAGAAAGGTTTCCCGTCGAAAAAATTAAGAACAGGTTCTCAATCCAAAGTCCGTCGGAAATTCCGACAGAAAAAGACCGATGGGCATACACAAATCCGATGAAAAGCTCCCATCGGACTGCTTCCATTGGAAATTTTGACCGTGTGTACGCAGCATAAGAATCGGTAAGCTGAAATCCAACACATTTTTCTTTTTGAGTTCAATACCACCTTAAAGTTTGCCTGCACATTTCAACTATTATTTTAAATTCATGATGGATGAGTGCAAAATACAAATTGTCACATTTGGATTTTTAATGGCTGTTCTTTGAGGCATGACTTTGACTGATCTTTGTAATAAACATTACTTTATCTAATAGTATTTGCAATGCACTGAAAATCAAAATGTTGAATTCTTTCTGAACTTCCTTCTACAAAAACCTCTGGCCTCTGCTCTTTTAGTTCCTGCTGTGTAATGAATGTAAATTGAACTTCTTCTGTTACCTAATGCAATTACCAAATATGCTTTGTAATATCACTAGTTTATCTGCAGTTCCTTATTTTATTTTAAACTTTTTACATTAGTGTTATTGAAATGACTGTATTCTAGTAAGTGGAATACAACTACTGTATGTCCTCCTGTTCTTTCTTTTTTCAACAGTACTGTCTTTTCCAACCTGAGATTTGTTTAGAATTAGAATGTTAACGTACCACAGATTATATCCATGTTGATTAGGGATAAAGGTCACATCTGAGAGGTTTGTGGTTCTGGCAAATTTATGCAGAAATTTTTTATCTTATTAACCACTTGCCGCCCGCCATATAGCAAAATTACGTCGGCAAAGTGGTTGTTATATCCTGACCGGACGCCATATGACGTGGTCAGGATAACAAGCTGCTGGGCGTGCTTCGTGGTGATCATTGTTGCAGCATTTCAGTCTGACACACCGCAACTCCGATCTGGGTAAAGAGTCTCTGACAGACTCTTGAATGCCCACCCAGGACCACCAGGGATGGCATTCCTGGCGGACATGGGTGGCAATGTGTGCCCACCTATAATGCCAATGTGTGTCCACACATGACCGGACCCCCTATGACGTGGTCAGGATAACAAGCTGCTGGGCGTGCTTCGTGGTGATCATTGTTGCAGCATTTCAGTCTGACACACCGCAACTCCGATCTGGGTAAAGAGTCTCTGACAGACTCTTGAATGCCCACCCAGGACCACCAGGGATGGCATTCCTGGCGGACATGGGTGGCAATGTGTGCCCACCTTTAATGCCAATGTGTGTCCACACATGATGCCAATCAGTGCCTACTAGCAATACCTGCCAGTGCCTCCTAATAAGTGATGCCAATCAATGCCATCTATCAGTGTCAATCAGTGCCACTCATCAGTGTTCATCAGTGCCACCTATCCGTGCCCATCCATGCCCATCAGTGCCACCTATCAGTGCCCATCCATGCCCACCTATCAGTGCTGCCTATCAGTGCCACCCATAAGTACTTATCAGTGCAGCCTTTCAGTGCCCATCTGTGCCACCTATGAGTTCCCATCAGTGCCTCATATCAGTGCCACCTATCAGTGCCCATCAGTGTTGCATATCAGTGCCCATCAGTGCCACCTCATCATTGGTGCCACCTAACCCGTACTCATCAGTGCCACCTTATCGGTGCACGGTAGTGCAGCCTCATCAGTGACAAAATTTTATAACAGAAACAAATTAAAACGTTTTTTTTTTTTTCAAAATTTTCTTTTTTTTTAATTTGTTTAGCAAAAAATAAAAACCACATAGGTGATCAAAGAAAGCTCTATTTGTGGGAAGAAAATGATAAAAGTTTTGTTTGGGTACAGCGTAGCATAACCGCACAATTGTCATTTAAACAGCGACAGCACTGAAAGCTAAAAATTGGCTTGTGCAGGAAGGGGGGAAAGTGCCCAGTATTGAAGTGGTTAAGCAAATAGTAACAGAATAAAAGAGAGGGAAACAAATCCACAATGACATACAATCAGGGACTAATTTGTCTTATAATACATCAGAATGGATTTTAAAAGCTCCATAATGCCCTTTTAACTGTGGTGAGCAGGGTTAGAATGGCAAATAATAGGTCCTAGGTATGTGCCAGACCCCTCCCAATAAAAGGGTGGTTTCCCAGCAGCAATTGTAAACAATGTGTATTGGAACAGTTTATTGTAGTTACTGTGTAGATGCTACTGCAATTTTTTTTCTTTTGTTTTAGTAAGTATTTTTAATTTTCTTTCATTTCAAGTTTATTACGTTTTTTTTTTCTTTTTTTTTTTTACTAGGCTAATAAATATTGGTTGAGGTTTAGTATTTAATTTTTTTTATCGTGAAGAGGTATATTTTACTGGGGTTTGCATTTGTTGCTGACACAAAAAAATGTCCACCAGGCCTAAAGTGAGAGGCAGGGGGTTCTACACACAGAAGTAGTAGGGAACAAGCACATTCTTCAAGGCAAAATGGTGGTTGGTCCACATGATTTAGAGGCAGGGCTCGTTTACTTTTTCTTTTCACAGAGTAGACTTGCTATATAGCTACAGCATGTGCAGCAGCTAGATCAGCCTTTCTCAACCTTTTCAACACAGAGGAACCCTTGAAACAGTTCTCCGGTCTCAGGGAACGCCTGCTAAAAATTAGAAATCTACAACTCATGATACATTGGTGTGATGGTCAGTGGAAAGAATGGTCCTTACACTTGTTGTCATTGGGAAGAATTACCTCCTTACAGATAGTTAAAAAGATCAATGGTGTCATCAAGAACCTATCTTATGAGAGGCAGAAATTGCCCAATGCTGAAGGAACCCCTAGCAACCTCTGGAGCTTTCCTCATCCTCTTGCAGCCAGTTGTCTCCAGGTGCTGCTAATGTGCCCTCTGCCTTCTCCTCCTTTAATTCAGGTAATCGCAATATTGCCCCTCAAACTGGCAGGAGTCAGTGGAATTTTATGGTTGCACAATCATTGAATTGCTGCAGGAGAATGATCTTGGTCTTGGGAAAGCATTCCTCTTTGAGGCTATTGAGGATGAAGATCCCCGCAACCATAGAGGGAGAGGAGGGTTCAGCCACACAGCAATCAGGGAACATCAGCAGGTAGATGCAAGATGCAAAGCTTAGTGTGAAGTGAGTGGGCTCCAGTGGTGAAAAAGGTGTGGATGATGAGGTGGCATACATCTACGAGTGCCACCAATTGAAAAAAGGAAAGTTCTGAGAGAAAAGCAGAACAGCAGTCACTGACAATGTTGTCCAGGGGCAACTTACAGAGCACTTGAGGGAGTAGCTTTCTTACACCTTCTGGTGGCTCCACAGGTACAGGCCACCACTATTCCCAAGGTCAGTCCACAGAGCTCTGCAGTGTGGGCCTTTTTTAACATAAATGCTGCTGACAGAACTATTGTACAGCCTCTACCTGCAGCGTATAAGTAGTGGTAAAAGTACGATCATTTGGGTACTACAATACCATGGACAAGTGGTCCAGTAAGCATAAGGAGGGATGCTAGATTTTGTTCACAGCAGACTAGGGTAACCCCTTGTCTTAACAAGGTACTTTTATAAATGTCCTGGTATTCAAGGGGTTAAAGTGTAAGTAAAGTCTGCAATACTTACCTTTATTTAAATGGTCAGACACCCGCAAGGTCCCCCACATGCATCTTCTCCCTGGCTTCTTCCCGGTGCAGGTCTTTGGCCGTTTCATTTGGACATTGCAAGATGATATCATTCCCACACATGCACAGGAGTTCAGGCAGCCAGAATTGTTGGCGCACATATGCTCATGAACTTTAGTTATTTATATAATTTGCACAATATCTTATGAATTGACGGAATTTTATATACACTATGTTGTCAAATGTATTGGGACACCTGTCTTTACATGCACAAATATGTCTCCAATGGTATAATACATAAAGCATAAACATCATTTAAAAGTAATTATACATGTTTAATCGTACAAATTAAAAAAAACACATATATTTGTGTATAAAACCATTTCAAGCCAAAATAGATTTTACAGGGACTTGTGTTGTAGGGTCCCTGGAGACTTTTAGGTATAGGTCAATGCATTTCGTGGGATACCACGCTTCCTCAGGACCTCCGATCTCCACTTGTTAAGATCATAGCTATAATGGTATAAAAAAAAAAAAAATATATATATATATATATATATATATATATATATATATATAAAAATAAAACATATATATATATATATATATATATATATATATATATATATATATATATATATATATGTATATATACAAGTACATTAAAACTTTCAACTTACATAAAAGAAATTTGCATACAATCAACTGATGCCATCCTCTAATCAATTATAGTAAGGCTTCCTAACCCCCACATTGAAGAAGGGACAGAAAAAAACCCCCACCAAAATGCATACACACATAAGTATCTGCATATATTATGTATGGTACATCCACCACAAGACATATACTATTTTCCTACCTTGATATACACTATATTACCAAAAGTATTGGGATGCCTGCCTTTACACTCACATGAACTTTAATGGCATCCCAGTCTTAGTCCGTATGGTTTAATATTGAGTTGGCCCACCCTTTGCAGTTATAACAGCTTCAACTCTTCTGGGAAGGCTGTCCACAAGGTTTAGCAGTGTATCTATGGGAATGTTTGACCATTCTTACAGAAGCGCATTTGTGAGGCCAGGCACTGATGTTGGACGAGAACATGAGAGAACATGTCTTTATGGACCTTGCTTTGTGCACTGGTGCGCAGTCATGTTGGAACAGGAAGCGGCCATCCCCAAACTGTTCCCACAAAGTTGGGAGCATGAAATTGTCCAAAATGTGCTCCCCCCTCCACCAAATGATTTGGACCAGTGCACAAACAAGGTCCATAAAGACATGGCTGAGCAAGTTTGGGGTGGAGGAACTTGACTGGCCTGCACCTCAACCCGCTAGAAAACCTTTGGGATGAATTATAGTGGAGACTGCAAGCCAAGCCTTCTTGTCCGACATGTTAGAAAACACAAAAAAAAAACTCAAAAGAAAGTACAATTTGGTCATAGGTTATAAACATGCCTCAATACCCCTTCAAGCGCATATATATATATATGTACAATATATATATATATGTACAATGCTCAGCATAAAAGAGTACACCCGAACAGATTTGTTAGAAAACCTTTACTTTCCTTTGAGATTTAACATTTTCTATGGGACATTCTACTACAAAATACTCCCACAAATGCCGGCCATTGATTGCAACCAAGATTTGCTAATTTGCACACACAAAAAAGTATTTTTGCTAACAAATTAATTCAAGACCATGTTGCAAAAATGAATACACCCCAATGAAAGTCTTAGGAGCAAAGCTACATTTTAGACAGAAAAATCCTAATTAACAAGAATTCAGCTACAGGTGAGTCTAATTATTCATTAAAAAGGTATCCAGCAGATAGTTGATTATAAAAGGGTGTTACTTAAAGGGTAACTCCACTTTCATTGCAAATAATAGCAAATAAAGAAAAAATAATATAGCATATACAATTGCCATATTGTAATTGAATGTTATTAAAAATTACCTTTCCTTCTCAATCTCCAGCGCTGTAATTTTCAGAAAATGCAATGCAATATGGCTACCTGGAGTTGCTCTGTACACAGAATGTGTACTGGACACACCCCAGAAACATAATTTCCTGCTTGTGTGATTGGCTCACCAATTTTCCCAGAAGTCTGCCTAAGATATATGTCATATTTCATTTATCACCTGCAATAAAAATGTAATTTTTGGTGAGATACTTTCAATAGGAACACATCTAAAGGGATGCAGGAAGAGCAGATTTCCTCATTAGGGCCCTGCATGTGCACAGCTGACTGATAGTTATGAAACCACTCCCATTAGACCCACTCAGCACAGAGGAACAAACAGTGATTTCTTCAGACTAACAAAAGGTAGGAATTTGCAACAAAGATTGTTAAAATCC
>CM053031.1:115904333-115952835 GCA_028564925.1 Lithobates sylvaticus
GTTGTTTTTTTTATTTTTTATCAATGACTTTTTTTTTTATGAATGGCTTTCAATGAATGACTGTTCTCTGTATTACGGGAGCCGACAATTCATATAGCCGCGAGTGATTTTAAATAGCTTTTTTTCTGTCAAATTACACTTTTTGCAGAGACAGTTCTAAGCCCAGGAAACATGCGCCCCTTCACATGCATACTATAGACACCCCCCAGGTACGAAATTTAAAGGAATATTACACTTTTATTGTTTCACTTTAAGCATTATTAAAATCACTGCTCCCGAAAAAACTTCAGTTTTTAAAAGTTTTTTTTGCATTGATAACATGTATCAATGCAAAAAAAACATAACATAACATGTATCAATGCCCCTGGGGCAGGACCCAGGTCCCCAAAACACTTTTTATGACTAACTTTTTAAAAATAAATGACTTCAATGACTGTTCTCTGTATTAAGGGGGATGGGAGCCGACAATTCATATAGCTGCGAGTGCTTTTAAAAGACATTTTAAAAAGCACCATTACATCGCCGAACACCGGACCCGAACCCGAACATACAGTCAATTATTCGGGTTCGGGTCCGGGACCCGAACACCCAAAAGTCCGGTACGGACCCGAACTTTACAGTTCGGGTTCGCTCAACCCTAGTATCTACACATCATTTTTGAAGATTATGGAAAGAGATACATAAATCACTGTAGTTAAAACACAACTCCAGCAAAAACTTTTTTTTTCAGTTTTGGCTAGCACAGGGAAAAGTTAGAATTTCTGTCAGGTTTTTAAAGAGGAAGTAAAGCCTCTTTAAAAAAAAAAAAAACGGAACCTGCAAGGAAAAAAAGGCATAATGAGCTAGTATGCATAGCATACTAGCTCATTATGAATAACTTACCTGAGAACGAAGCCCCCGAAGCGACCCTCGTCCACGACCTCCGCCGCCGCCATCAATCCCGGAGTGACTTCCGGGTCTCGCCGCTCTATATGCTGTCATTCGCTGGAGCGGCGATGACGTCACTCCCGCGCATGCGCACGGGAGCCGCATATCGCCGTGATCTCGGCATGCTCAGTGCGCCTGCGCGCCGCTGTCTACGGCATCTTTTTTTCTAAATATTTCCTAAACCATGTAGGTTTAGGAGATGGTTATTGGACCTACAGGTAAGCCTTAATCTAGGCTTACCTGTAGGTCAAAGTGGTTTGTAAGGGTTTACAACCACTTTAATGCTGTCTGTATTCCCAAAGAAGCAGATTCTCTTCTCTTTCTGTTCTGTCCCATCACCTGGGCAGGAATTGAGGGAAAATCTCAATGAATTGAGATACGATTCACTTATTTATTATTTATTTATTACAGGTGCTTACATAGAGTTTCTAAAAGAGGGGTCTATGGGACTTTATATGAGGAGATGACGTTGTCATCAGCCTCCATCCCTATTAAAATATACAAAAGAGAACAAGAAAGCAGGACTTTAAATGAAGTACGCGGAGGGTCAAGTGTTGTGTGGAGTTATAATTAACAGATCTATAATATAGTGTAAAAGAGTAGGACATTTGTCTCCCAATAATTCAGATTCGATAGAAAAATAAAATATTACACATATAATTAAATACCTGCATAGAGTAAGATATTGAATGAAAAACTTTATTTCACACATAAGTACATAATTCATAACTAATCCCAAAAAATGGATAGCACATGATGCATATAGAAAAGCCCAAAATTTGATAGCACATGATTGGAATATAATCAAATACATAATGCATGAACAGAATCCAAAATGACGTGGTAGGATACAGTATACGATTTGAACAGGACATCTGTTAGCTCAACGCGTTTCGTGACTTGATGTCACTTATCAGGAGCAAGCGTGTACACGTGCAAGATATCTCTGTAATGATATATTATGCATTTCTAGTTGGACCAATATAGTCACAAGTACCGTATGAAAAATATAAAAAGAAATAGGGTATCCATGTGCGATAGATATAGTACTGAGGGTCATGAGTATCCCCACATGGGGAACATCTTTTCCCGGGGCTGAGATGGCATGTTAGGAGACAGACAGCCCAACAGGCAACCCTCCAAAGGACAGTCATACATCAGGCTGTAATATATGAGTAAGCATGTGTGATCGCAAAAAAACAAATTGGGGCTGTAAAAAGTAAATTACATTTATAAAGGTGAGTGATATATGTATTAAATAACTGTGGGTGAGATCCTTAATAGGGAAAAAGGGAAAATTGTGCATGAAAGTGTATGAAATAGACCAAATCACATAAAGAGAAAATACAAAAATATAATTAAATCTTACTCTATGCAGGTATTTAATTATATGTTTAGTATATTAATTTTCTATCGAAAATGAATTAAAAGACAAATTTCCTACTCTTTTACACATATTATAGATCTGTTAATTATAGCTCCACATAATACTTAACCCTCTGCGTACTTCATTTAAAGTCCTGCTTCCTTGTTCTCTTTTGTGTACTTATATAGAGTTGTCAATTTACACAGCACTTTATATACATGTACATTCACACCAGGCCCTGCCCTCAAGGAGCTTACAATATAAGGTCCTTAACTCTCATTCATACACATGCTAGGGCCAATTTAGACAGGAGCCAATTACTATACCAGTGTGTCCTTGGAGCACCTGGAGGAAAGCCGCATAGGCACAGGGAGAACATGCAACCTCCAGACAGGTAGTGCCCTGGTTGGGATTCAAATCGAAGACCCCAGTGCTGCCAGGCGGAAGTGCTAACCACTTAAATGAACCGGCCATTTGAAAAAAAAATTACTGCTTATTTATCGGCACACAATTGGGTATTCAAAATGATCTACAATTTATTGAGTGAAGATTCTCAACTTCTATCGTATGTCAGCCTAACTGAATCAGCCCTGATTTGATGGACTGAACTATTTAATCAGATGTAAGAAAGTTGTCCTTATGCGTAAGCATTGTTTCACTGTGTGAAAGGGTTAAATGCATGTTTTTTCTTTTTTTTTTTTAACTTAAGTTTTTTTATTGATGTTTCACAAATTGTAAAAACCTTTACTTATGAGTGAAGTTGAAGGCATAGGTGATACAATATACAATCTGAAAAAACAAGAAAGTGTTGGTGAATACAAACATATCAAATCTATATTCCTATGACTAGAGTTGTTTCAACAAATTAATGTTGGAGAATGATGGACTTTTTAGGCGTAAAATATCTATAAAAGTTTTTTTATTAAAAAACATAAATGAAAACAAGAGATAAGTAATAAATCTAAAACAGATTGTTTAGAGGAACAATCTAACATAATATAGAAATGTTTGACAAGCTGATGTGTACATATGCTCAGGTAGTAGCAATGTGGTTCCAATTGGGTCACTATATTTAAATGCAATCATTCAAATTTCCTTGGAGAGTTGTGACATCAAAGTAAACAAACAAAAGGAAACCATGAGTGAGCAGTTCAGTCATACAGAAAAACAGCTTGTTTGCAGATGCTCTACATGTTACGCGTCCTAAGACGCTTCTTCAGGAGCTTTTCTAAATTAAACGTAAAAGAGAAAACAAATATACAATAAGTAAAAGTGATATAATATAACATCATCATGTGCGACATTGAGTCAAAAGTAGCTAAAGGCGCAGGAGCGTCACCCGTCACCAATCAGAAAAGGGAAAGGAGGGGGGAGGGAAGACAGGAAGGAAAAGGGGGAGGAAAAAGAAAAGGGGGGGGGGGAAAAGAAAAGAAGAGGGGGAAAGGGGTGGGGGGAAGAGAGAAGGTTTGATAAGTTTGGGTATGTGTGTGAGTGGAAGAGCCATTAGGAGTGAGATGAAAAGACGGGGAAAAGGAAGAAGGCAATGGAAAGGCATGTGAGATGGAGTGAGACGGTGTGCATCATGGGAACGGGTGCAATATAGTTCATGCATAATGAGTGTAGTTTGCCATTTTTACTTACAATCCCTATACAGGGGAGAGATTTATTGGAGCGGGGAACCAAGATTCGTTTCTCTACAGCGGTGCTCTTGACATATAGGTGTATCTCTGATTGAGGGTACTCTGTATTTAATATTTTAGTGGTGAGTAATTTTTGTATGAGTTTATACCGTCTATATAGATATTATTTTTTACTTTGCCATCAATGTATAGAGGTGCACATGGCGGACATTAGATCATACATATATGCATGTACAATGCATATATATGAATGTGTAGTAAGTACAATTGTATATTCTCCTGTATATAGGTATATAAATATTGTATAGGTGTGGGTGCAAATACATTCCCCATCTATCAGTTCATGTAGTGGAGAAGAATAATTTATAGTGCAGCAATGTACACATTGATGGCAGCATGAGAGATAGCTTAATATAAAGGGGGTGCTTAAAGTGGAAGTAAACCCTTCCACATGACTTTGGCCTACAGGTAAGCCTAGATTAAGGCTACCTGTAGGTCCAATAAATATCTCCTAAACCTACATGGTTTAGGAGATATTTAGCGAATGTACACATTGATGGCAGCGCGGGAGTGACGTCATGCCGCTCCAGCGAATGATAGCGCTGGAGCGGCGAGACCCGGAAGTCTCCGGCCCTGCATGGCGGCGAGGAAGATTGAAGATAAGGACGGCTTCGGGTGCTTAATAAGATATTCGGGGGCTTTTTTTTTTTTTTTTTACGAGGCTTTACTTCCTCTTTAATATATGTACTTACCCTATTGTAGGAAATTGGCAAGTTTCTTAAGTCATTGATCCCATATAATGGGGTCGTTTTTGAGATAGTGCAGTACAGGTACAGTAGATTATACGTAGAAAGCCAGCCTAAGGAACGTCTAGCTAACCGGCATCTATATGGGGAGGTGGAAGGAAGCTCCACAATTGATCCGAATACGTCCTAATGAGGGAGTATAGTAAGATAGGGGATTGTAATATTAGCTAGTTTTAGATTGGCATGGAGATTGCATGAAGAAAAATAGAGTAAGTGATGCCTGGTTTCCTACCTGATGGTAATGAATCTCTCTTAGGGTTCCCCGCTCTGGCAGCTCGTTATGGAGGGCTGCTACATCTGACGGCAGCCCAAACCGTCTTTTAAATGCAGCCGTCCCGGTAGTGACGTCACCGCGTATGGGCGGAACGTCAGATTACCCGGCCAGGTCCTTGTGCGCATGCGCTATAGATAGGGGAAGAGCGGCGTCGGCTAGTAAAGCCGACCTAGCAATCCCAGGCTATGCGCATGCGTTGGACACGGCCCCAAAGGAAGAACGATGGTATCGCTCCCCCCTGGGGCCGAAAGCGTCACTATGGCTGCAACAAGTGCAGCCAATGACGCTTTGTGGCCGCATGATGTACTACAACAGGACACTCCAAATAACAATAGAAATAGGAGAAAGAAGATTAAAGAATATGAAATAGAATTATGGGTAGGAAATGAAAAGAAAACATGGGGAATGTGAGAAGGAAGGATGTGTGATGGGTAACAGCCCATGTAGCCAGAAACATCTTCCACAAAATGTCGCATATATTGTTGGAAGGGTGTCAGTTGACAGGTATCTGAGGTGTCATGAGTAATATTCCAATGCTAAAGGCATTAAAGGTGTACAGTTGAGAGAACGATAATGTTTACAAAAAAAGAATAACATAAATTAGATATAAAAAACATAAGCATACGAAAATAAAAGGTATATAGCATTATATAATTTTTCAGGGATGGTTATCCATGTGCTAGTAATATTTAGTCAAAGATTGGCATCAATTTGACTCATATGTCTTTCAATGACAGGGGTCGCATACAATGTGTATGCAGTCTCTATCATATCGAAGACCATTTTGATACAGAGAATGATTATATACTTAGTTGATCTAGAGATTGTATATACCTTAGATGTTACCTACTTATCCATTTGGAAAAGTCATTGAGGGGGGAGGGGGGGGGGGGGAAAGAGACAGGGGGGGAGGAGAAAAAGGGGAAGGGAAGGGGCTGGAAGGGACGGGGGTAACCGGAAAGGGAGAATCAGGGGAAGGGGGAAAGGAAAATAGGGAAAGGGCATGGAGAAAGATGGGAAATTGTAAATTAGAAAATTTAGTGTATTGTTTGTAAGGGAGGGAGTGTTTGTATGATATATGTGCTGTAGTGTAGTATGGGACTGGGATGGAATTCATGTTTGGATTATTCAATTCATAACTATAAAAAGGATTTGTATGAGTGGGATTCATTGAGGCCAGGGGCATACATCGCATCCAAACGCTCTATCCATAATGTCTCCTTTTGTAGGATTAATCTATCCCAGTTCCCACCTCGTGGATCTTTGGGCACAACTGCTAGTACACTGAAGGAGACACAAGAGGTGTCAAACCTATGATATAGGTCAATGTGCCTACTGACCGTGGTGAGCATTTTTCCATTGGAGGAAACATATACATGGTCTTTTATTCGTTGCCATAGGCAGCGAACTGTCTTGCCCACATAAAAGGCTCCGCAGGTGCATGACATGAGGTAGACAACCCCTTGGGTGGTACAATCTGCTCTTGTTTTTAAGGTAAACATATCTCCTTTGGGTAGTCTAATAGTTTTACTTTGGCATACCCATGGACAGAAGTCACAGTTACCGCATTGAAATGTACCATATTGTTTTTTGTCATTCTGTGGTGTATTAGAATAATGACTTGAGACCAGACGGTCACGTAGCGATGTGGTTCGTCTAAAAGTAAGCTCTGGTCTCAGGCCAATATGTTTCCTCACAGTTGGATCCTGGTAGAGTAGGTGCCAATGATTAGTGATGATATCACGAATTTCTTGGTGTTGGGAGGAGTATCGTGTAATGATTCTGGATTTGGCTATTTTGTCAGAGTCGTGTTCTTTCTTGGAATATAAAAGTGTATTACGTGGCTGCTTTAATGCCTTGTTGTATGCTTTTCGTAAGGTAGATTTGGTATATCCCCTTGCTCGTAGCCGTGATTGGAGGGATTTTGCCTCCACTATAAAATCTTGATGTGTGCAGTTTCGCCGTAGCCTTATGTATTGTGCATAAGGGATACTTCTTAGTAATGCTGCGGGGTGGGCACTGTCTGCATGTAGGATTGTATTCCATTGTATTCCCGGCAGTTTCCTTTCTGTAAAGGGTTGTAGCTAAGCAGTTTGTTTGATCTTTGAATATGGTCAGATCCAAGAAATTAATCCTGGACTGATTCATATTCAAGGTGAATTTTAAGTTAAAAGAATTGGTGTTGAGTGCCTCAACAAAGGCTAGCAATGTAGTGGGGGTACCAGTCCAGATAAGGAAGATATCATCTATGTACCTCAACCAAGACATAATCTGGTCGGTGTACACAGATAATTCCTCAGTTGAAAAGATGTGACGTTCCCACCCCCCCAGGTACAGGTTTGCATAAGCTGGCGCACAGCATGTGCCCATAGCAACTCCCTGTACCTGGAGGAAGTGGGACTCCTTAAAGCTAAAGTAGTTGTGTGTTAACACAAATCTCAAAAGAGTTAAGATGAATTCATTGTAATTCCATTGGGTATGGGGTTCTTCGTAAAGGAAGGTGCGAACCATCTCGATGCCCTGCTCGTGAGGGATGCTGGAGTAGAGTGACTCCACATCTAGGGTCACGAGAAGGGCATCGGGAGGGACCACCAATCCTTCAACCTTCTTTAGAAAATCGAGTGTGTCTCGAGTATAAGATGAAAGACTTAGTACATGTGGTGTCAGGACTGAGTCTATCAGTCTACTAGCTCTCTCCGTGAGTGAACCAATACCCGAAATGATAGGTCGACCGGGTATGGGTGAACATTTTTTATGTACCTTAGGTAAGGCATAAAAAGTAGCCTCCTTGGGAAATTTGTTGTTCAAATAATTATAAGTATCTTGGTCTATCAAGTTATTGTGATAGCCTTGATTTATGATCATAAGGTATTGGTTCTGATACATGGAGAGGTTTGTAGAGGGTATGGATTTATACCAATCTTTATTCTGTAGAATAGCATAGCACATCGTTTCATAGATTGATCTGGTCATCAAAACAACGTTACCTCCTTTGTCCGATGCCTTGACGACCAGATCGGGATGATTATTGAGTTTGGTAATGGCATTTCTCTGGCAAAGGGTAAGGTTAGTGGGATATGAGTTAATCTGCATGCCCTTAATGTCACTAATTACACTCAGTAAAAAAGTCCAGATATGGGCATTGGTTGACAAATCTGGAAATCGAGTGGATTTAGGTTTGAACTTTTTAGGAATGGCAGTTGCATTAGCATATTCAACTATGGGTATAGAGATATTTTGTGTTGGAGGGATATCATTTGGAGTGATATTGATTGCCTCATCATTGTTTTCTTCCAGGAGCATCATAAGATCCCGGAGTGCTCTAAAGTCTGCCATAGTATAATGTTTGATACTTTCAGCCAGTTCGCGTTCCTGTCTGGTTCTGATAGTAGATTGGTCGAACATATACTTGTATGTCAAATTCCTTGCAAACATGTATATGTCCTTGATTAACTCATATTTGTCTAAATCTGTTGAGGGGCAGAAGCTTAGTCCCAATTTTAAGACTTCAAATTCAGTGTTGGTGAATTGGTATGTGGTTAAATTGATTATGTCCAGTTCTATGTTAGATGGGGGTGAGGCTCTGCCATCTGAAAATTTGGTTGTGTTGTGGCTGTTGAGGCCAGGTGTGAGTCTAGTGTAGTTTGTCTAGTGATTGTTGCATTGGAATTGTTGGGAATCATTTGTGTAGTAAGGGCAGGGCCGGGTATGGCTGGGTGATTCATTAATAGTGGATTGGCTATTTGTGATCCAGTGATAGTGGGTAAGTTAGAAGAGATGCGTGCAGGGAGGGAGTTTGCTGAGGGGGGACCTCTAGAGGTTTGTGATTGTGTATTCAAAATTTGGGCTGCTTGTTGGGCTATGTTGCCCATATATTTGTTTTGTGATCTAGCACCACCACCATGATTGGCTGAAGTGTCAGGTTGGGAGTGAGTCCTAGGTTTGTTTTTATTGGTGCTTGATCTTTTGGGATAGGGTGTGAAGTGCCCACCACCATGACCCCTCTTACGTGATCCTGAGTTTGTACTGTTGGATGTTGAAGTTTCTCGTCTGGTAGTAGGCTGTGAAGGAATGGTAGACATAGAAGAGTCAGATTCTGTATCATCTTCAGTTAAACCGAAATCATTACCCAATTGTCTACCCCGAGTGTAGTTTCTAGGTCCTCTTCCTTGATGGGAGCTTTGCCATTTGTATGCAAAGCCCTCCATGAAGGCCAATTTGTCTTTTGACATTTTGTTTTGTTTTTTGAAAATAATATCTTTGGTTATTTTCGTGATATAATCTTTGACTTCCTGCCTATATATTCCTATGACAATATGTTGTACAGTCTGGATTTCATATCCAGGACACAATTTGGGAGGGGGGAGAGTGTTATGACGAGGTAGTGGAGAACCTTATACTTAACCACTTGCTTACTGGGCACTTAAACCCTCCTCCTGTCCAGACCAATTTTCAGCTTCCAACTCTCTCACTCTTTGAATGACAATTGTGCGGTCATGTAAAACCGTTCCCCACAAATAGAGCTTTTGGTGGTATTTGATCACCTCTGGATTTTTTATTTTTTGTTAAAAAAAACGAAAAAAAAAACAAAATTTTGAAAAAACAAAACAACGGTTTTATATTTTGTTATAAAATTTGGCAAACAGGTAATTTTTCTCCTTCATTGATGTACGCTGATAAGGCTGCAGTAATGGGTACTAATATGGGTACTGATAAGGTGGCACTGATAGGTGGCACTGGTGGGCACGGATGGGTGGCATGGATGGGTGGCACTGATGGGCGGCACTGAAGGGCATTTATAGGTGGCACTGAAGGGCACTGATGGGTGGCACCTATAGCTGGCACTGATGGGTGGCACTGGTGGGCACTGATGGGTGGCACTGATGGGCACTGATGGGTGGCAGTAATGGGCACTGATGGATGACACTGAGAGGCAGCATTGCTAGATGGCACTGATAAGGCACTGATTGGCGCCACTAGTGGGCATTGATAGGTAGCACTGAGTGGTGGCACTGATATTCACTGGTGGGCACTGATTGATGGCACTGTGGGCACTGGCAAGCAGTGTTGGTCATCTTACTTTAAAAAAGTAATTAGTTAAGTGGCAAATTACTTCTCCCAAAAAAGTAATTGCGTTACTAACTCAGTTACTACATTGGAAAAGTAATTAGTTACGCAGCAAAGTAACTGACTTTTTTAAAAAATATTCTATACGTGTAACTAAGGGGCGGGTCTAGTATTACTGTAACCAAGGGGCGCATTTATTATTATTGTTATATATCGTGTAACCAAGGGGCTGCTCTATTATTACTCTAACCAAGGGGCAGATCTGTTATAGCGTGTAAGCAAGTGGCGGGTCTATTATTATATCGTGTAAGGGGCGGATGGCTACAGAAGAGGGCGAATGTTAAATTAATGGGCAGAGCTCGATATATAACAATAATAATAAATGCGCCCCTTGGTTACAGTAATACTAGACCCGCCCCTTACTTACACGATAGACCCCCCTTGCAGAGTAGCACGAGCATCAGGAGCGTGCGGCATCGCCTCGTACAATTACATGTTAACTGCACCTGCGCGGTGTAGAGTTCACTCAGAGCTGTTTAGGTTCGGCAATTTTCGGAAGCTCCGTAGTCCTTTGTACTGCGCAAGCCCTGCGCCTGCGCAGTGCAGAGGGTCCTTATCCGGCGGGGGAACTTTTCCGGCAGGACACCGGAATTACACTACTGCCATCTAGTGGCAGTAGATGTAATTGGGGTAACTAAGCCAAAGTAATGGGAACTGTAGGGGAAAAGTAATCAGTTAGATTACTCGTTACCCTCTAAAGTAACTGCGTTAGGTAACTCAGTTTATTTTAACTCAGTTACTTACATCACTGCTGGCAAGTGACAATGGCAGGCGGTACTGGTTGGCACAGATGAGGTTGCCTCTTCCTCTTAGGGGACAATGTCCCTTCAACAGAAGTCGATGATCACCTTGAGGAGAAGAAAAAAAAAGATTACTGAGCTTCTGCTTACATCACGTGATCAGCTGTCATTGGCTGACAACTGATCACATGGTAAGGGGCCAGGATCCAATCTGTGATCATCCGTCTCATTGACTCAGTGATCACAGAGCGCACCGCGCTAGACCCGCAGGGGGCGTGTGGGAAGTGTGCAAAGGGGAGGACGTCAATGTAGGTCCACGCTGTAGCCGTCATTCGGCTATAATGCAGACGTGAAGAGGTTAAGCAGTTAGGCAGAAAGAGGGTTTTGTTCTGCAAGTTAGGTAGGTATCATCAGATTCAGCAGGGAGTAGTACTGTGTAATCAATGAAGTAAGGAGGAAGTGCCAGTATTGGAGTAATTTAGCCATGAGGCCTATTTGTTCTGGAATTTAGGGATAGTCAAGTTTGCTTTGGCGAACATGAGTTCCATCTTTAGATGTTTATTAAGGAGTTGAGGGACTAATTGAGATGAAGGTGGCTTTCCAGTTCCTTGTTATGGAAAGTCTAGTCACTATTAGGACGTGGGTAAGGATGATATGATGAGACATCCCCTGGTAGTTTTCTTTTGCATGGACTCCATTGCCCCGACACAATGCTACTATGGTGGTTTTGCTGTGTGTGGGCAACTAGGTTATAACCAGACAAACTATCTAGAGAAAGTTCTGGACATCGGGGATTTGTCTTTGTCTAAGGCAGGGGTGCCCAGCCTTTTGAAGAGGGAGGGCCACTTAAGCGACTTGATAACTTGTCGTGGGCCACAATGAGCAAACTCTGCATATGCAGAGCGGACAAGGACACAGCCCACTCTACTCTATGGGCCCTCCAATACGATCTACTCAGACGGAAGGGAACGGATCCCCTTCTGTTTTTTTTTTTGGGGATCGGATTGGAGGTAGGCGGGTGTAAATGGACACAAGTACGTTTACATCTGCCGCTCCATAGAGGTGAATAGAGGGTCTGATTGGATCAGACCGCTTGTGTGAAAGGAGCCTAAGGCTCCTTTCATGTTGATGCGCTAGGGTTTACTGCAGCGCTGTGCACCGGTGGCTTTCCTGCGGCTTAGCTGCACTTTGCCATAGGCTTCTATTGGATCCTAAGGTGTATATAGATAAATGTGTAGTGCTGGAAATGTTATCATGAAAACCTGGAAGTGGTTCCAGGTAAGTGGTTATACAATCTAAAACTATAAATAAATCAACAAAAATGCAAATCGGTGTGTAAATAGAAAAAGGGCAATCTAAATAACACAATAACATGTGGCTAGTGCCAAATATATATAAATATATGCAAAAAAATAAAATAAAACACATGTAAGTGTTGGGAACACGTAGGAAGTTGTTATGTTATCCTCATTGAAAATATCATGTGCAAAAACATGAAACAGAAATATTTCTCAATGGTGGAAAATAAAGTGGATAACACAGTGTAAAGAGTGTTTAGTCCATAAAATGAAAAGCCAACAAATAGGAACGATATAATGATAGGTCCATATATATCGAGCAACAAAATGCAAACACAATGTGGTCTCAAGAGAAATGGCAATGCTTCATTCAAATGCTTTTCGTCCGCACGCACTTTAACTGATGTCCCACGTATTATGTACCGCTGACTGTTGCTGTCCCAGGCAGAGTGCATTTGGTATCACTCAACCTGTGACAGGAGGCAGTGCTTTACAGGAAGCAGCGACTTATGCCTCCCTGCTCCGCAGCCGATTGCGTCCCCTACCGCTGCCTTCATTCACAACACTGATGCCCTGAGATTGGCAACCAGCCACCCCAGAGCAGGAGGTCGCGGGCCACATCAGAGGGGTCCGCGGGCCACTGGTTGGGCACCCCTGGTCTAAGGTTTCCATAGTGAGCTGTAAGTATTAAAACCCTAGATCAATATAGGTAGTCATCTTTTAAGTATAGTTCAGCCAGAATGTGGTGAATCAACCTGGACACAAGGATGTTTTATTTGATAAGGGAGGCAGGGCATGCAATGGAACCTCTGCTGAAAGGGATTAATTTCTGTTGTTGCTGTGAATGTAGAACAAATATTAGAACCTCTGTTTTGGAGTTTACAAACACCTCTATTGTGTGTGAGGGGCAGTCCAAATCTTCCTCCATGACCAGAGATTTTCCCACCATCTTTGTAGTGAACCTGTCCCCAGGCAATGCACATTAAAGTTATCACATGCAAGCACTTTAGGCTCTCACCCCACCTCTGTAGCTATCGGCATCCTGGATAAATGCTACTTTTAAGTTTAAAACAGAGGCACTGAAATCACAGCTATTTTCTATGGAGAGCATGTTTTGGCAGTCTGCTAGCCCTCTAATGTAAACACCAGGTGTTTCTAAGCTATTGTAAACTGACTGAAGCTTGGCTTTAGAATTTCTGTTGTGGTCTTTCAGGATAAATTACTTTGCACTACATGCAGCAAAAAAGGTCAGACATAATTTGTTTTAAAGCTCTTTTACTACTTGTTAATAATATGTAAAAAATTTGGTGGAATTCAGATTCAGCACCTAAACATCTGTAATGCCGCGTACACACGAAGGGACTTTGCCCGCCGGACCTAGTCCGGCGGACAATCCGCCGGACTTTCCAGCGGGGCTTCGCCGGACTTTCCGAGCGTGTGACTTGCCCACACACGCCCGGACTTCTCCGGCGGACAATTCCGTGGGAACAAGTCCGCGGGACTTTTGAAAATAAACGGACTTGCCCACACACGGAGCAGTCCGTTCATTTAGAACAGGTACGTAGCTAGCGTAGGCAGTAAATGCCGGCGCGCTAGCTCCGTCACCTGGCATGGATTTAAAGGGACTCCCCACGCCGAAAAACGGCGTGGGGGTCCCCCCAAATCCATCTCAGACCCTTATCCGAGCACGCAGCCTGGCAGGCCAGGAAAGGGGTGGGGACGAACGAGCGCCCCCCCCTCCTGAGCCGTACCAGGCCGCGTTCCCTCAACATGGGGGGTGCCCTGGGGATAGCACCTTGTTCCCATTTTGATGAGGACAAGGGCCTCTTCCCGACAACCCTGGCCATTGTTTGTCGGGGTCTGCGGGCAGGGAGTCTTATCGGAATCTGGGAGCCCCCTTTTATAAGGAGGCCCCCAGATTCCGGCCCCCCACCCTATGTGAATGAGTATGGGGTACGATGTACCCCTACCCATTCACCTAAGGTGTAAAATGTAAAGTAAAAAACACACACTTTTGAAAAAATATTTTATTGCACTGCTCCGGGGGTCTTCTTCCGTCTTGGGGGTCTTCTCGCCGGACTCCTCCGCCATTTACCTAGCTCTTTTACCGAGCGGAGAAGTCCGGCTACCTTCTTTGTCGTCGTCTGGGGGTCTTCCGGGGTCTCTTCTGTTCTTGCCGCTGTCGTCACTTTCTGCGCCGCCGGCGCCGCCTTCTTCTTCTTGTTCTTCTTCTTCTTCTTCTTCCGATGTTGATTCGTCGCTCGCTCTGGCCGGAATGCCAGAGCCGCGCTGTGCTGGCACTTATATAGGGACAAGGGGACAGGGTCACATGCTCATGTCACATGGTGACCCCGCCCCCTTGTGATGTCACAGTCCCGGAGGATGCTGGGATTGTGACATCACGAGGGGATTAAAACAAAACTTAAAACTTTAGTCCGCCGGACTTTTTGAAAAAACGTTTTGAAAAAAAGTCCGTCGAAGGCCCACACACAAGGGGATTATCCCCTGGACTTGAGTCCAGGGGATAATCCCGCGGGATAGTCCCTTCGTGTGTACGGGGCATAAGACTCGCCAAACCTGCCTTGAACTGAACCCAGGTATGTTGGGCTCATTATTACTTGCAATTAGCATTAAACATTAAATGTTACTTAGCAATAAAACCTTTTGTGTGTACTTTGGTTTTATTAGATGTATTCTGAGTTATTTATGTGTGTTTACTTCAAACGGTTATGTGGTGAAAGGTGAGTAAGCACTATACTGTTAATTTACTATACAGTACTTATTGTATCTACGGTATATTGTATTCTGCTGTTAATAAAGTATCAAAGGATGAGCAATATAAGTGTGACAGTTAAGGTTAAGTTATCTTTCCTACAAAGGATCCATATTAATATCCACAGCAGTCGTTCTGTTACCATGGAACCAGAACCAGTGAGAAAAAAAGGAATAGAACATTTAACTAGTCTTTTATCACATTCATCTCTTCCTGGAAAAGGCTCAAGTTTACACATTTCATATAATGAACTAACCCCGCTAGACTGACCACTCATGATTAGTCAAGCATCTATGTGTGAGAGACATCCCATAACTTAAAAACAGAGGCCAGTTGAGCTGAATTTTGAGCTCTTACTTCAAAGCTATGCTTTTTCTCCAATTCACTATTATCTAATCAGAGCAATAAAGGTTCTTTGAGTGGATAGCATACCAGTGGAGGAAGGGATATCGCTTCAAATCCAGAGCTTAACCGCTTTCTGACT
Source organism: Lithobates sylvaticus (assembly GCA_028564925.1). Classification (NCBI taxonomy): domain Eukaryota; kingdom Metazoa; phylum Chordata; class Amphibia; order Anura; family Ranidae; genus Lithobates; species Lithobates sylvaticus. The sequence continues at coordinate 115,919,769 of CM053031.1, forward strand.
GGCGCACGATGATGTACGTCGGCAGAATGGCACGGACAGGCATAAGGGCGTATATATAAGTCCCTTTTTAAATGCCTCCATGCCATCGGGAGCGCGCCGGGAGCGGCGCGCTCCCACGCCGGTTGGGACCCCCGTGAGGCCGGTCGCGGGTCCCGCGGACTCGATCGCCACGGTGACACCCGCGATCATCTCACGGGAAGGCTGAACGGGGAGATGCGGAAATAAACAGCATCTCCCCGTTCTGCCTAGCAACTAGTGACGCTGATCTCTGCTCCCTGTGATTGGAGCAGAGATCAGCATTCACTAGCTGACAGCCACGCCCCCCCACAGTAAGAAACACACCCCTAGGCATACTTAACCCCTACACTGCCCCTTGTGGTTAACCCCTTCACTGCCAGTGTCATTTATACAGGAAGCAATGCATTTAAATAGCATTGATTGCTGTATAAATGACAATGGTCCCAAAAATGTGTCAAAAATGTCCGATGTGTCCGCCATAATGTCGCAGTCGCAATAAAAATCGCTGATCGCCACCATTACTAATAAAAAAAAAATTATTAATAAAAATGCTATAAAACTATCCCCTATCTTGTAAACGCTATAACTTCTGCGCAAACCAATCAATAATCGCTTATTGCGATTTTTTTTACCAAAGATATGTAGAAGAATATGTATCGGCCTAAACTGAGGAAAAAAAAAAAAAATTTTATATATTTTTGGGGGATATTTATTATAGCAAAAAATAAAAAAGAATGCGTTTTTTTTCAAAATTGTCGCTCTTTTTTGTTTATAGCGCAAAAAATAAAAACCGCAGGGGCGATCAAATACCACCAAAAGAAAGCTCTATTTGTGGGAAAAAAAGGACGCCAATTTTGTTTGGGAGCCACGTTGCACGACAGCGCAATTGTCAGTTAAAGTGACGCAGTGCCAAATCCTTTGGCTGCAAATTGGTCCGGTCTGTATGTGGTTAAAGGGGTTGTTTTTTCACCTTAATGCATCCTAATTCATCTATGGACGCAACTGCTGGACTCTGGAGCGTGCCCGCAAGGTAACCCCCCCCCCCCCCGGAGAGCGCTTCTCCTAGGGGGTTACCTGATGCGGGGAGGAGCCGCGAGAGCTACCGAGGGACACCAGAAGAAGATTTTCAGGGTCACTCTGTGCAAAACAAACTGCACAGTGGAGGTATGTATATGTTTGTTATTTTAAAAAAATTAAAAATTAGCCTTTACAATCACTTTAAGGCTCCTGGGATCAATACTGCAATATGGTTGCTGACTTTAGACTTTTTACTATTATGATGACTTACCAAAACATTGTAGTCAACAGCAAGGTGAACCTAGGGGTTGAAACCTGCAAGTATGATGCAGAAAATGTTTCTCTGCCTTCAGGGACTCTAGATACAACTGGTTGCTCCTTTAGTTTCTGTACTTTTGGGTAGACAGGGCTACCTGTTCATAACTTACTCACTGTTGTCTGCTCTTGAAAATCAGATACCATCCTGTTTGCAGCAAAAATTAGACCATTAGCAATCACCATTACACATGGTAGTTCACGCACTAGAGAGCGACACAGGAAATAATTTTTGCCTGTAAACATCAAATTATATAATTCTTCTCTGTGAGCCCTGCATGTGGTTTATAGGTAATGTTAGAGAAAGTGGTGTATATTTGCATTTTGCTAGTTTGATGTTCTGTTATTTTTTCAATCAGTGTTAATTGTTCTACAGTGGTGTGAAAAAGTGTTTGCCCCCTTCCTCATTTCCTGTTCCTTTGCATGTTTGTCACACTTAAGTGTTTCGGAACATCAAACCAATTTAAACAATAGTCAAGGACAACACAAGTAAACACAAAATGCAATTTGTAAATGAAGGTGTTTATTATTAAAGGTGAAAAAAAATCCAAACCATCATGGCCCTGTGTGAAAAAGTGATTGCCCCCTAAACCTAATAACTGGTTGGGCCACCCTTAGCAGCAACAACTGCAACCAAGCGTTTGCGAAAACGTGCAATGAGGCTTTTACAGCGTCCTGGAGGAATTTTGGCCCACTCATCTTTGCAGAATTGTCCTAATTCAGTTACATTAGTGGGTTTTCGAGCATGAACGGCCTTTTTAAGGTCATACCACACCATCTCAATAGGATTCAGGTCTGGACTTTGGCTAGGCCACTCCAAAGTCTTCATTTTGTTTTTCTTCAGCCATTCGGTGGTGGACTTGCTGGTGTGTTTAGGATCATTGTCCTGCTGCAGAACCCAAGTTCGTTTCAGCTTGAGTACACGAACAGATGGTCGGACATTCTCCTTCAGGATCTCTTGGTAGACAGCAGAATTCATAGTTCCTTTTATCACGGCAAGTCTTCCAGGTCCTGAAGCAGCAAAACAGCCCCAGACCATCACACTACCACCACCATATTTTACTGTTGGTATAATGTTCTTTTTCTGAAATGCAGTGTTTCTTCTACGCCAGATATACTTGGACACACACCTTCCAAAGAGTTCCACTTTTGTCTCATCGGTCCACAGAATGTTGTCCCAAAAGTCTTGGGGATCATCAAGATGTGTTGTGGAGAAATTGAGACGAGCTTTGATGTTCTTTTTGCTCAGCAGTGGTTTTCTCCTTGGAACTCTGCCATGCAGGCCATTTTTGCCCAGTCTTTTCCTGATGGTGGAGGCATGAACGCTGACCTTAACTGAGGCAAGTGAGGCCTGCAGTTCCTTGGACGTTGTTGTGGGGTCTTTTGTGACCTCTTGGATGAGTCGTCGCTGCGCTCTTGGGGTAATTTTGGGCGGCCGGGCCACTCCTGGGAAGGTTCACCACTGTTCCATGTCTTCGCCATTTGTGGATAATGGCTCTCACTGTGGTTCGCTGGATTCCCAAAGCTTTGGAAATGGCTTTATAAACCCTTTCCAGACTGATAGATCTCAATTACTTTCTTTCTCAATTGTTCCTGAATTTCTTTGGGTCTCGGCATGATGTGTAGCATTTAAGGATCTTCTGGTGGACCTTACTGTGTCAAGCAGCTCCTATTTAAGTGATGCCTTGATTGTGAACAGGTGTGGCAATAATCAGGCCTGGGTGTGGCTAGAGAAATTGAACTCAGGTGTGGACAACCACAGTTATAGTATGTTTTAACAAGGGGGCAATCACTTTTTCACACAGGGCCATGATGGTTTGGATTTTTTTTCACCTTTAATAATAAACACCTTCATTTACAAATTGCATTTTGTGTTTACTTGTGTTGTCCTTGACTATTGTTTAAATTGGTTTGATGTTCCGAAACACTTAAGTGTGACAAACATGCAAAGGAACAGGAAATGAGGAAGGGGGCAAACACTTTTTCACACCACTGTATGTAGTATTTTAATAAGATGGTATGGTTGATTATAGTACAGTATTCATTTAGTTTTATTTGGTATTCATTGATGTTATTGGTAATTTTTTCCTTTGTTGCATGTAACTGTTTTTTAGTAATTTCTATTTGGGATTAATAAAATATTCTGAATCTGAATAGTTCTCTACTCGCAAATTTAAGATGTCAGCATGTCAACTTCACATGGTGCACTCACTCATTTAGTTCTTCAGGTATTCAACTCAAACCCTCATTTTCAGGTCTTTTTCATCTCAATTACCACCCAATAGTTGCTCATGTAAGGACCCTACTGAAAACATGGACAACGTACTGCATCCCCTTCTTGGGCAAAGTAACAGCCAATAAAATGGCGATCTTGCCTAAAATACTATTTTTTTTTGTTTTTTTTAGGACCTTACCCATTTATGTCTCTAAATCTTATATATAATCACTCCAAAGGAATATTAATAAGTCTATACGACATTCAAAGCACCCTCGATTTCATAAATCCCTGCTGTATAGGCCCCAGCCTCCTGGAGGTTTAGGCCTCCCGAATTTATGGCAATATTATCTGGCGGCCAGACTCACCCAGACCACCCAATGGCATGCTCCGATATCGGACATCCCATGGTTACAATTTGAAACGCATACCGTATTTCCATACCACCTTCTGGGACTACAGTGGTCCAAATCTATACAGGTGCGTATATAGCTCCCCCCAACCATATTGTTTCTCAATCCTTTTACCTCTGGTCTCTATACCACAGAAAATACAAACTAACCTCACCACTCGCACCCCTTTATTCATTTATAGGAGACCCTGATTTCCCCTCAGCCTTTCAACAGAGAGACAGTGTTCTTAGATGGAGCTCCAATGATTTAACAACCTTTACATCCCTTAAGTCTGGCTCACAATTTAAAGCTTTCCCCAACTCAGAATAGACCACGATTTACCCTCCTCTGAACATTTTAGATATCTCCAAATTTGGCACTTCTATCAAAGCAGAGGTTCATTATCGTAGCATTCAATTTGAGCCTATTTGCAAATTCACATCTAGGGATAGAGGAGTAATCTCACGCATATATAGGTACATTAACGAGGCCTTCCTTGACCAGAAGACTAAACCAATGACAAGCTGGGAAACGGGGTGGCTCTCTTTTTCACCTCCTGAATGGAAAGACATGCTGGAAAATATGTATAAAAACACGAGATCCTTGTCTATCCGTAAAACTGCAATTAAACTTCATATCAGATGGTATTTGACCCCTGCCAAGCTTCACACTTTATATCTGGCTGTATCTCCCCATTGCTTTCATGGCTGCCCTAAAACAGGCTCTTTACTCCATATTTTTGGGAGTTGTAAATTCCTTCAGCCCATTTGGCAACAGGCAGCCACGATAGCTGGTCACCTCCTTACGTTGACAGTGAAGATGTGCATCTTTTTCACTTCTATCCCTGATGCTCCCGTTCCATGTCAGAAATTGATCCACACTTTATTTGTGGCCATTCACTGGCTAACAGCCCTGAATTGGTGCTCCTCTTCTGTGTCCTGGTCACAAGTTTTATCCAGGATGGAGATGATCAAATTATCTAAACGAATACACCACACACTGTATGATATGATGCACCTCTTTGACAGGAAATGGGAACATTGGAACCTCCCACTTTGAAAAGTACTTTTACTCCAGATATTGAAATGGCAAATAGGCTATAAAAGTGCTACTAATTTTATCAATTGTTTGTTTTTTCTTTTCTTTCCTGTTCCACGTCTTAGGCCTCATGCACACGAGACGCCAGTGCAAACTCTGCTGAACTCATGTTTTTTAAAGCTGAAACCGGCATTCAGAAACGCCCGTTTTGCTGCGCTTGCATTCCGCGTTTAGCCGCGCTTAGCGGTGTTTTACCGCGTTTGCGTCTAGAAGCGTTTATAAGATAACCTCATAAGACCCTCCCCAAGCTCAACATTTTTTATTATTTAACTATTTCAGCCATTTTGTGAGACCAGAGTGAATAGCAGCAGCTGTGAGAGCAGCAGTGTACTTGTATTTAGCATGTCACTTGCCACAAGTTGTGGATTGTCCACTTGCCACGTCACCTGCCACAAGTTGTGGATTGTCCACTTGCCACGTCACCTGCCACAAGTTGTGGATTGTCCACTTGCCACTTCACTTGCCACGTCACTTGCCACATCACTTGCCACGTCACCTGCCACAAGCTGTGGATTGTCCACTTGCCACATCACTTGCCACATCACCTGCCACATCACCTGCCACATCACCTGCCACAAGTTGTAGATTGTCCACTTGCCACGTCACCTGCCACAAGTTGTGGATTGTCCACTTGTCACGTCACCTGCCACAAGTTGTGGATTGTCCACTTGCCACATCACCTGCCACAAGTTGCTTGTTCAAATCTAACAACATATGGGTGAAATTCCAATTATACTTCGGATAAGAGCAATGCTAGTGGTGTATTGGATTGGATCAAGGGCTCATTAGGGTATATAAATGGTCTATGAATCATTGCAAGCAATTACAATTGTTTAAAAAATTTTTTAATGGTTTTTCATGATTTGCCATAATTTTTGCGATTTTTAATGTAAAAAAAAAATAGGGCACCTTTAAAAACGCTTATAAACGAAAACACTGCCAAACGCGGTACCGGCAGTTTGCCGCATTTTGCCGTGTTTAGCCGTGTTTGGCGTCTGAAACGTGGAAAACTTTTGCTTCTGAACCCATTTTTTCTGCTTCTGGAAAAACAAGGTTAAACGCAACTGCCTAAAAACGCCAAAAAAGACTGTGTACATGGAAACATAGGATAACGTTAAATAAGTTCAGGGGCAGTTGAAAAAAGTGTCCAACTGCCTCTGAACACGCGTCTCGTGTGCATGAGACCTAACAAGGTTCATTGATCTCTTTGTGTACATTGCACCAAGTTAAATCCAGGCTTAACTACCTCTCAATAACTCCCCTTTCTACGCTTTTACCTACTATGTATGTATGCATATTATTTGCTTATTTTTTGTTTGTCTATTGATCTTCCAATAAAAAACGTTTGCATGCTTGGAAGCTGCTATTCTAGGCTCCCTTACAGAACTTGGGAACTTGGTGTACAGATGACCCGCCGCCTACCCTTCGCTCCCAGGCCCCACTAAAGTGACTCTTAATGTATGGGTGGCAGCCAAGAAAATATTCCTGCGTCCACACCAACACTCACCCTTCACTCCGCTATGGGGAAACCCCTTCCTCTCTTATTTTAGGACAATACCAGACCCGCAGCTATGGGCCCGGTATGGGATTAAGGTCCTCCAAGATGTTATACACTCAGGAACACTGTTTTCCTTCCAGGACTTAGTAGGGAAATATGGACTCCCAGGGAGAATAAATTTGAAAACGGACCCCATTGAAGCAATTCTAGCACAGGAAACCCTCAAAAAAACCTTTCTACTATGTATCTTGCCCTATTAGGAGTTGACTCGCCCAAAATGAACACCCTCTGGGACAAATGGCGGGCTAACGTCCCTAGTCTGGACAGGGAAACCTGGGAGGAGTGCTTTGAGGAAGGGTCTAAACTGCTGGTGTCCTCTAGAGATAAGCTGCTGCACACTAAATTTTTGCATCGCATATATTACACGCCGCAGAGACTGCACCAGATTTACCGTCACAGGTCACCAAACTGCTCCAGATGTCAATCCCCCAATAGCACATATTTGCATATGTTCTGGGCCTACCCCCTTATTATGCAATTCTGGACAGCGTTTTTTGAGTGTATTAATATTCGCTTGTTAGGTATCCATGAGGACGATCAAAGACCTAGGTACACAAAGCTGTTAATCTCACTCTTGTTGTTCTACGCCAAGAAGGAAATCCTTAAGAAATGGGCAACGCCCTCTCCCCCCAAGGTGGAATCATAGGACTCCACTGTTAATGCTGTGCTCTCTTTGTATAAGATGACCTATACGACGAAGAGCATTGTTCCAACTTGCCATTCTTGAACATACCCACTTGGAATGTTAAATGTAACACTGAATGTACTGATTTATACAGTTTGCATATTCTCCTTGTTCTTTTGTGCATAAGAGTGTAATATATGACTGTTAATTGTTATATGATGTCTTCTCAATAAAGACCAACCTTGTTGTTAAAAAATAAATAAAAATTTTTTGTAATTAAAAAAAAAGGCTTTTTAGCTTATATGAACATTAACAATGACATTCATTAACATTTCATTTTAAACAGGAAATATTAATTTGTATAGTGATATATTTACCATTCAATTGATAAAAGCATGAAAGTGCAATGCCTAACCAGAATGTAAAAGCAATTGTATTCAGTGATCTCAAGACTTCCATGTGGCCCCTCCACGTCCTCCAGACGAGCCCCCAATCCACAGGGCTTGTAAGGAGCCACGTTCTTGAACCCCAAAAGGGGAGGGGGAAGAAGAAGGCAATGTACCTGAAATATGTAATGCAGAGGTTTTAATAAGTGGAGAGTGAGTGGAGAGTATGGATTATATACGTTTTCTGTACTGCTTGTTATAGCACCAGACTAGCTGAAGCCCAAGTGGATATTATAATAATCTAAATTGATATTGTTTTTTAATTTATCCATTTGATTTTGAGTTTCTTTAATTTTATAACTATTGATTTATTTGTGAATTAAAATATATAGCACCCCTGATATGGTGATGTGATGATTGTGGTACTCTGACCATAGTGAAAATGAATGAAAGTGCAAGAAACTAATGTGGTGTGATTACATTGAATAATGAAATGCCAAATGTGTTTGGATAAAATCTGCCAATAATACACAAAACACTGGTGTATAAGTGTAAAAACAAAAATGGTTGCAAAAGTGAATCAAAGAACAACACAGAAAAATAGTTAAAAGGTGGAAAAAAGTAAAAAACTTTTACCTTTAATTCTGAAAGCACCCCCTGTGAGGTGGCCAATGGTAGGATATAAGATGCCTAAGCAAGCAAGAGTGTGTGACACAGAACGATATTTCAAAGTGTGGTGATGAAAATCATATCTATATTAGATTAAACAATTGGTAAATGCAACAATTAGTAAAGGGTATGAACAATAAAGGGTTATATATAATATGGGTAGCAGTTTGTCTGGTGTGTCTAATAGCAGCACTTACTTGCTACCCCGATTCATCCTGAGTGTGTATTAACAGTTCTCCAGAGATCACCTACAGGTTCACTGGGGGCTGTTGGTTTAAATACCTTTTAAATTTTGAATTTGTTGCAGGTGAGGGGGGTTCCCCGCCGCCATTTTTTCAGCATCCGCGTGGCTCCCTCTGCATTCCGGAAGGCCTAAGCATCCGCCTTTTACATAATTACGTGACGTCGCGTGCATGCGCCGCATTAGCCGCATTAGCGTGCAACGTCACTGAACATCCGACAGTGATCAAGGTACGCCACCGGCAAGGAATGGGCTTCTTCCAGTGGCCAAGTTGGTTTGGGCTCCACTGCGGGAACAAAAGGCAGAAAAGTGAAGGGATCACATCTCCCCACCGTGACGGGAAGCCGAGTGGGGGGGGCATATGCCCCAAGTGGCGGAGAAAGCCATTACAGTTCCTGTCGGGTGTTCACTGAAAAAAGAAAAACAAAACATACATATATATTACAGAACATAAATATTTAATTACAGAAAGCATTTGCTGCATTATTTGTTTGTATATCATGTCTTCATATAATAAAGATTTGCTATAAGTGCGGTACAATTACCCAAATTCTCTAAGGCTCAATTCACATCTATGCATGTTGCTTTTGAGCATTTCTGCAGTGATTTTTGCAGTGCTTGCCTCATTTTTGGACATGCGTTTTTACCGTGATTTGTGTTTTGCTTTTTTTTTTTACACTGTATATAGCTGGTTGCTAAGGAGGGGGCAGGGAAGCCGACCACAGTGTCCTTAACAACCATTGAGTCATCAAAAAAACTAGAGAAAAAACAGCGTGTGGTCCCCCCCCAGGTCCATACCAGACCCTTGGGTCTAGTATGGATTCGGAGGGGACCCCACACAACAAAATGTAAAAAAAAAAATGGCGTGGGGGTCCCCCCAAAATCCACACCGGACCCTTATCAGTGCATGCAGCCCAGCAGGTCAGGAAAGGGAGGAGACGAGCGAGCGCCCCCCCCTCCTGAACCATACCAGGCCGCATGCCCTCAACATGAAGGGATGGGTGCTTTGGGGCAGGGGGGGCTCTGTGCCCCCCACCCCAAAGCACCTTGCCCCCATGTTGATGGAGACAAGGGCCTCTTCCCGACAACCCTTGCCCGGTGGTTGTCGGGGTTTTCGGACGGGGGGCTTATCAGAATATGAAAGCCCCCTTTAAAAAGGGGGCCCCCAGATTCTGGCCCCCCCATGAGAATGAGTATGGGGTACATTGTACCCCTACCCATTCAGTAAGAAAAAAGTAGTGTAGTGTTAAAAAATACAGGTAGACAGTTTTTGACAAGTCTTTTATTAAAAATCTTTTTGACAAGTCTTTTATTAAAAATCTTCTTCCCTGCTTCTTCCTCCGGTCTTCCTCCATTTTCTCCCACATCTTCATCCACTGGTCTTCTCCTTCCCCCCCTGCTTCTTCTTCAGCTCTTCTTCTGTCTTCTCTTTGTCCGGTGTTCTTCTTCCTCTGCCGCCGCCAACCCTCCTCCGATGCTTTGTCCCGCTGATATGTTGGCGCCGATGTCCTGCATTTCTTAAATAAAGATGGGGCGTGGCAATCGGATTACGACATCCGGAGGCCACGCCCCCTTGTGACGTCACCACCCGGGCATGATGGGTCCGTGATGTCACAAGGGGTGTGGCCTTCGGGTGACATAATCCGATTGCCACGCCCCATCGTTATTTAAGAAATGCAGGACATCGGCGCCGACAGATCAGCGGGACGCAGCATCGGAGGAGGGTCATCGGCGGGAGTGGTGCCAGAGGAAGAAGAACACCAGGCAAAGAAGACAGAAGAAGAGCAGAAGAAGAAGCAGGGGGAGAAGGAGAAGATGCGGGAGAAGATGGAGGAAGAAGCGGAGAAGATTTTTAATAAAAGACTTGTCAAAAACTGTCTACTGTATTTTTTTAACACTACACTACTTTTTTTTACCTTGTTAAAGGGGGCTTCCAGATTCTGATAAGCCCCCCCTGCCTGCAGACCCTGACAACCACCAGGCAAGGGTTGTTGGGAAGAGGCCCTTGTCCCCATCAACATGGGGGAAAGGTGCTTTGGGGTAGGGGGCACAGAGGCCCCCTGCCCCAAAGCACCCATCCCTTCATGTTGAGGGCATGCGGCCTGGTATGGTTCAGGAGGGGGGGGGCGCTCGCTTTTCTCCTCCCTTTCCTGACCTGCCGGGCTGCATGCTCATATAAGGGTCTGGTATGGATTTTGGGGGGACCCCCACACAGTCTTTTTTTAATTTTTATTTTTTATCCGGCATTTTTTTTTTCTTACATTGAGCGGGAAGCCAGGTGACAGCTGGTGACTCATCAGTTATTAAGGATGCGACGGACGGCTTCCCAGCCCCCTCCTTAGCAACCAGCTATATACAGTGTAAAAAAAGAAAAAAAAGTCCCCGACCCTTTCCAAAAACGCAGAGGCACAAAAATGCATTGATGTGAACATGTTCTATAGGATGTTAAAAAAATGTCCCTGCATTTCTGCAAAATGCATCAAAAAATGCATTAGTGTGAATCAAGCCTAAGAAAGAGCTACAGGGGAATTTTTTTTGTCATACCTATGTGAACCAAGAATATTTTTATTCTATGCTAGTGGTTCTATTTATTTGGACCTAAAATAGGTTCCCCCTCAGTTCTAGCTAGTTTTTCCTGATGCAAATCCCTTCAAGAAGGGGGCATAAGAGATGGACTAATTTAAGCCTGAAGGGGTGGTAGCCTGTAGCCTAAATATCCACCTTTGTTCATGGTGAAATAATATTTTGTTCCAGGCTGCGCCTCGATCTGGAATGTGTATTCGATCGAGGGCGGTAAAGGTGACTTTAGGCATTTTGTAGTCGTGTTTCAATGCTACATGCCTGCCTAGGGGGAAATATATATTCCCAATTTGCATACTGTAAACGTGTTTCAAAGTTCTCTGCCAAAATTCTTATTTTCGCATGTCATCATATAGACAACTCTGCGTGTGTGGCAATTGGCAAAATGTTTCAGACTAAAACCATGTAGTGCAAGGGCCTGCCTGATTGCATACAAATTTAAAATTTTTAGGTTTGACCTCATATTATATGGTTTTGGTAAATCTGAAGACAAAAATCTGTAGAAAATCTAATAGTGTGTATGGGGTCGTACATGAGTGAATTTTCCTTCCTAGGGGTAGATTTCCTCTCCCTTCCTGTTGTCTCCCTCTGTTTACAATGTAGAGTTGAATGTAAGTCAGATGTTTTTAACTTGGGGACTGCCTGTATACAGTGCCTTGAAAAAGTATTCATACCCCTTGACATTTTCCACATTTTGTCATTTTACAACCAAAAACATAAACGGATTTTATTGGGATTTTTTGTGATAGACTAACACAAAGAGGCCACATAATTGTGAAGTGGAAGGAAAATGATAAATGTTTTTTAAACATTTTTGCAAATAAATATCTGAAAAGTTTGTCATGCAGTTGTATTCAGCCCCCTCTGATACCCCTAACTAAAATCTAGTGGAACCAATTGCCTTCAAAGGGGGTGCCCCTCCGAAACACATCAGCTTTATACCCTGTTAAGTCATCCCCTTTCTCTCGCTGCTCTGCCTTGAGTGCCCTGTCCATGATGCCATGCAGAATATGCTCCAGCAGGAACACAAGAGGGATTGTGACAGTACAGTGCATACATCCTTTATCAGCAGCCATTGGCATGGGGAAAAAAAAGCCAAGGTTCCTTGAGCCTGTCCTACTCAAACAGGTACTCATTGACAGCCCTCTGCTGCAGGTGCAGCCACTGCAGCATTGCCAATGTTGAGTTCCACCTGGTGGACATGTCACAAATCAGGCAGCGGTTTACGGGCAGGTGGAATTCCCGCTGAATTTCAGCCAACCGAACACTGTCCTGGAAAATGCTTGCTGGACCACGTGTCAGCAGTAATGTGGACCTTGCGTCTGACTGCCTTGCCCAACAATGCCAAAACATTGCCCTTCATGTGATAGTACAGAGTTAGAATGGCCTTACATGCAAATAAATAGCGACTGGGAACCTGCCATTGTGGTACAGCACATTCTAAAAATTCACAGAAGGGGGAAGAATACGCCAGATGGAAAGGCAGGAGTTGTAAAGCCAGCAATCTGGTCAAGCTGGAATTTAGCCACTAGGCATGTGGGTGGCAGCGAGTGTATTTTCTTTTTACTACAGCTGGGGCAGAGAAATTTGCCTGCTATAACTCTACAGCTGCTGGTGTGCTGCTGGCAGACATGTTGCAAGGACCTGTGACACCCTTTGCTATACTTGTCAGTGGAGGCTGCTGAGAGGTCATGAGATATAGTGGGGCTAGACAAGAAAGGTGAGGTGTGAAGAGTAGAAGAATTTTGTCCTTTGTGTGTGGCTTTCAGGTGCTCTTGCCAATGGGCTGAGTGGTGGGAGGTTAAATGCCTTGTCAAGCATGTGGTACCCAAATGGCTGGTGTTTTTGCCATGCTTGATCTGCTTGTGGCAGACAAATTGTAACCGGCTGCACATGTACTAAAAATCGCAGCTAAGATGTGGGAAGTAGGCCTAGAGATAACAGCTCCACAATTTGATGGAATAGGGTGACTGCTCTCTACTCTTCCATGATGGCTGCCCCTTTAGGACTTCCTGCCTCGTTTGGGTTTTCTCTCCCCTTTACTTTCCTCCTCTGCTCTATCCGGCACCCAAGTCGCGTCAATTACCTCATCATCATCTCCTCCATCCTCATCATCACTGGAGCCAACTTGGCAATATGCTACGGTTGGGGAAACATGACTGCCAATTTCTTGTTTATCAGCTTTCTCCTCTATCTGTAGGCTCATGTTACTTCCTTCCTCTAGCTCAAAACCAACATCAGAATCAAGTAATGTCTGTGCATCCTCAAAAAGCAAGTGGCTGATGGCCTACTGATGCTGTGCTCAAACAATTCAGCTGACTTCTCTATGCATGATGCTGGGGCTATGGCAGGCGTAGCTGTGGACAAGAAGGCAGAAAAAGCTGCTCTGGAAGCTGCGGTGGACTGCTCACTAGTGTCAGCTTGAGTCATAGAGGATGAGGATGGTTTTGTAAGACAGTCCACCACCATATCTGCATGCTCTGGCTGGATAGCACGGGCAACATCACAAAACAGATACAAATGTGCCCTGCCTGATGACGGACCATGTCCACCTTTGCCTGTGGACACAGATGCTGCTGGCCCCCTCATAGTGCCATGGGAACAGGCCCGGACTGGCCATAGGGCACACCAGGCTTTCGCCCGATGGGCCAGGGCCACCAGGATCAACCTCGGGGCCGCAGTCCGATACCTGTTGATGACCGTGCCACACAGGGTTAACACAGTCCCTGCTCACCTCCCGCTGTGTGGCTGTGCCTGTGTCTCCTCTCCAGGCTCTCGGAGACACTGAACAGCGTGAGTGCAGGGATCCGTGGTTGCTAGGCAGCAGGTTGGATCCAATCAAAACATTGATTGCTGTTCACGCACGCACGCTGCTGCCGACCATAGCTATGCAATGGGAGCGCTGCCAGGGCTGGGGCCGCTGATGTCATGGAAATGTATGATGTCTGGAGACCCCGCCCACTCAGGCAGATTACGTCCATTCAAAAAACCAACAGGAGTGAGAAGTGTAAGTGCATAGAGAGAAGTGAAGCCATCAGATCGGGAGACAAGGAAAGGAGACACAGAAGGAAAACAGGTAAACAAGAAAGGGAGTAATGGAGGACACAGGAAAGTGTAAATAGATGAAAATGAATGTTGGCAAAAAGGATATAAGAAAGGGGGAAGAAGAAGGGAATGAAGGAAGAAGAACAGATAGAAAAAAAGGGGGGATATATAAAGAGAAAGAGAAAAACAAGGAAAAAAGAAACAGAAAAAGCAGAGTGAAAAATAAAAAAGCATAAAAATTATAGAGAAATTAAAATAGGAAAAAAGGAAGAAATGAGTGGGAAAATGAGACAAATTAAGAGGATAAGGTGCAACTGAGAAAAATGTATGAAAATAAACTTAAAAAAAACAAGTAAAGAAAATAACCTAAGTTATAAAAAATAAATAAATGAAGTGTGAAAAAATAATATTAAATTAAAAATGATAAAACTTAAATATAAAAATAAATATAAATAATAATAAAAAGAAAAGGAAAAAAAGGAGTAAAAAAATAATAATAATAATAAATAAAGGATAAAAATGAAAGAACATGAAGAGTAAGAAACCGTAATAAGGAAAAAAAGAAAAATGGAAAATGGGAAAACCTAAAATTATATATATTATTATAGGTGAAAAAAAGAAGAGAACAAAGCCTGGGTGCAGAAGGACCATACAGGTTCAATAAAGCGGGAGTCTTTTCATATCAACAAGCAGGTAATCACCTGTTAATATGATCCTGATCTACAGCTCCTCCCACCCCCTACTCTGCTTATAGGATGACATCATTGGAAGGGTGGGAGAGACAGTAGAGGACACACAGGCTGAATCCTGCCTCTGCCCTGCCAAAGATAGGACTGTGCAGGGCAGGCAGAGAGTAAAAGGGGCCACTGTGATTACAGAGAAAAATGAGGGTTCATGACTGCATGGGGCACTGTAATGGGGGGCTGTGATTGGTAGGGGCACTGTGATGAAAAGGGAACTGCACTGTAAAGGGGGACTGTAATCATTACAGTTTCATTTACAGTGCAGTCCCCTTTATATCACAGTGCCCCCATTACATTACAGTGCGGAGGACTGACTCCATGATTATCCCGTCACCAACAGCCCTCGCGAATGGGCGGTTGCTGGAAAATTGTCTGCTCAGTCTAAATTGCCCGGGCCTATTTTTTGTCCCAGTCCAGGCCTGCATGGGAACGTTTGCCATGGGAACGGCTGCCTTTCCTTGTTGGCTTATAACCAAAATTGAAAAGAAACTGTGAAATGTGTATTTGAATGCACTTTATTAAATAAAGAATGTTTGGTGCACTTTAAACCGAGGACTGACGCTGACAGAAATGTAAAAACTATAACAAAATAAAAAAGGGGGAACACCAGCGTCGCAGTCAGAAAAACTGCGGCTGACAATTAAAAAAATTAAAATAAAATGTATACATCACTGTATACAGCACTAAATGTCACAGCGCCTTGATTCATACCCAGTGATGTAACTGACGGAATTAAAGAAAACGGCGTTACTTAACGCCGTTACTTTAGAGGGTAATGAGTAATCTAACTGATTACTCTTCCCCTCATGGTAACGCCGTTCCCATTACTTGGGCGGCGATACCGCAATTACCCGCCGACGATCCGCGGCCTCAGGAAAGGCCGTGGCTTCGGCCTAGCTCCGGAGTGGCGGCCATCTTGGTGCACCCGTAACACCTGATTCCTATCTAAATGACAGTCACAGCAGTGCGCCGAGGCGCCCCTGAATGACATCACTGTACGCATTGCTGTGACTGTCATCCAGATAGGAATCAGGTGTATTTAATGGGAGCTGGTCTCCCTAAACTTTCTCTGTTGCAGTCTGCATGGCAGGGAAGACATCTTTTGGAGTGGCTTGATTGGTATGCCTGACCCTTATTTCAGCTGTTGATATAATGCTCATATATAAACTATATACCAGCATGCTTGATGGGTAGTATGTTCGTCTAATTTATGTACTTTGCTGTACCTGTTCTTCGAGGTGCTGTCTGATGGTTTTCATGCTTGTGTCTATTGAGTGCTGGGCTCTTGCTGGAGTCTTTGGCGGTGGGTCAATTTATCTATTTGTGATCTCAATATTAAGAAATTGTGATTCCATCCACGCCCACATCCTTGAATAGGTGAGTGTTTTTCTGCAGTCATGCATTGGATGATTCTGATGTATATGACATTGAGCATTGATGTTTTAACAATCCATGCTCCTTGGTGTGTTTCTTTTGCCTACCCCATACAAAACCTCTACGTTAATTTTAGGCAACTTGCCAATACTCTGCAATACCCTGCCAATACCCTGCCAATACTCTGCAATACCCTGCCAATACTCTGCAATACCCTGCAATACCCTGCCAATACTCTGCAATACCCTGCCAATACTCTGCAATACCCTGCCAATACTCTGCAACACTCTGCCAATACTCTGCAATACCCTGCAATACCCTGCCAATACTCTGCAATACCCTGCCAATACTCTGCCATACCCTGCCAATACTCTGCCATACCCGGCCATACTCGGCCATACCCGGCCATACTCTGCCATACTCTGCAATACTCAGTAATACCCAGCCATACCCAGCCATGCTCAGCCGTACCCAGCCATACTCAGCCAATATTACAGTGGGGGAGATTGTGGATATTACAGTGGGGGAGATTGTGGATATTACAGTGGGGACTATATGGTGATGGAATTTTCACAGGTTTTTGCAAATTAAATTATTATTTGCTGATCTGAAAAATGATCTGATCCATGACTCTGATCCGAGGAACGATCCGATCCGTGAGTTTGGGGGGGACAGATGTACAGAGGGGGAACAGATATATGTGTGTGGGGGGGGCACAGACGTGTAGTGGGGTACAGAGGGGGAACAGATATATGTGTTGGGGGGAGAACAGATGTGCAGGGGGGTATAGAGGGGAAATAGACGTGCAGGGGGGAACGCACCCCTTGCTTACAGTAATACTGGACCCGCCCCTTAGAATATTTAAAAAAAAAGTCACAGTTACTTTGCTGAGTAACTACTTTTCCAATGTAGTAACTGAGTTACTAACGCAATTACTTTTTGGGAGAAGTAATTTGTAACTTAACTAATTACTTTTTTAAAGTAAGATGACCAACACTGTTCACAACCCTTGAAATTTTTCACATTTTTTCATGTTACAACCAAAAACATAAATGTATTTTATTGAGATTTTATGTGATAGACCAACACAAAGTGGCACATAAGTGTGAAGTGGAAGGAAAATAATAAATGTTTTTCAAATTTTTTTTACAAATAAATATGTAAAAAAGGGTGGCATGCATTTGTATTCAGCCCCCTACTCTGATACACCTAACTAAAATCTAGTGGAACCAATTGCCTTCAGAAGTCACCTAATTAGGAAATAGGGTCCACCTTTGTGTAATTTATTTTCAGTATAAATACAGCTGTTCTGTGAAACCCTCAGAGGTTTGATAGAAAACCTTAGTGAACAAACAGCATCATGAAAGCCAATAAACACACCAGACAGGTCAGGAATAAAGTTGTAGAGAAGTTGAAAGCATGGTTAGGTTATAAAAAATATCCCAAGTTTTGAACATCTCATGGAGAACGTTCAAGCCATCATCTGAAAATGGAAAAAGTATGGCACAACTGCAAATCTACCAAGACATGGCCGTCCACCTAAACTGACAGGCCGGGAAAGGAGAGCATTAATCAGAGAAGCAGCCAAGAGGCCCATGGTAACTCTGGAGGAGCTGCAGAGATTCACAGCGCAGGTTGGGAGAATCTGTCCACTGGACAACTATTAGTCGTGCACACCACAAATCTGGCCTTTATGGAAGCGTAGCAAGAAGAAAGCCATTGTTGAAAGAAAGCCATAAGAATTACCATTTGCAGTTTGTGAGAAGCCATGTGGGGGGACACAGCAAACATGTGGAAGGTGGTGCTCTGGTCAGATAAGACCAAAATTTAACTTTTTGGCCTAAAAGCAAAAAGCTATGTGTGGCGGAAAACTAACACTGCACATCAGCCTGAACACACAATCCCCATCATGAAACATGGTGGTGGCAGCATCATGTTGTGGGGACGCTTTTATTCAGCAGGGACAGGGAAGCTGGTCAGAACTGATGAGAAGATGGATGGAGCCAAATACAGAGCAATCTTAGAAGAAAACCTGTTAGAGTCTGCAAAGTAATTGAGACTGGGGCAGAGGTTCACCTTCCAGCAGGACAACGACCCTAAACATACAGTCAGAGCTACAATAGAATGGTTTAGATCAAAGCATATTCATGTGTTTTTCACGTGTTAGAATGGCCAAGTCAAAGTCCAGACCTGAATCCAATTGAGAATCTGTGGCAAGACTCAAATTGCTGTTCACAGACACTCTTCATCCAATCTGACAGAGCTTGAGCTATTTTGCAAAGCAGAATGGGCTAAAATGTCACTCTCTAGATGTGCAAAGCTGGTAGAGACAGCCCCAAAAAGACTTGCAGCTGTAATTGCAGCGAAAGGTGGTTCTACAAAGTATTGATTCAGGGGGGCTGAATATAAATGCACCCCACATTTTCACATATTTATTTGTAAAAAAAAATGTAAAACCATTTATCATTTTCTTTCCAATTCACAATTTGTGCCACTTTGTGTTGATCTATCACATAAAATCCCAATAAAATACATTTACATTTTTGGTTGTAACTTGCCAAAATGTGGAAAATTTCAAGGGGTATGAATAGTTTTTCAAGGCACTGTAACTGTGCTGTCTCCCTCCATTTTGTAAAGCGCTACACAACCTGTTGGCACATGGAAATCAAGTATAATAATAACAATAATACTTGTTGGTATTATTTATAACTCTTGCATGGATGCTGAGATATTTGCCAAACACATTTTTATACATAGACCCCTTAATGTTCATGTGACTAAAGTGATAAAATACCTGATATATCTGCTACTAGTGATCACCAAAGTTCATTATGACACAGTACTTTATGACAACAGTGGCATTTACCTTTCACTATCACTAACATGTCACCAGCAAATAAAAACATTGAAAGCGTTTGTGTAAATGGAAAATGGTTTTAGCCTTTTGGAATGCAGAACAATAAGGAGTGATGTGTTCGGAAGCAATAAACCTTTGACAGCACTTTGAGGAAATAACTTGCCTTGCAGCATTTGCGTTTAATTTCTGTCAGTAACCCTCTTCACACAAAGTTTACATTTCACCTGAGTTAATGTAGGTTTCTTTCCACAGCACTAAAATGTATTAATACCAGTGGCGGTGTGTGCATAGAGGGCGCAGGAGCGCCGCCCCCCCTCTCCTGCACCGCTCTATCACCAATAGATAGATTCATGCATTGCATGAATCTATCTATTGCCACCGCTGCCGCCCCCTATTCAGGTGTCCGGCCCCTGATCGGGCGCCGGGCATCTGAATTACCGCGGGGGGGGGGGGTGTTTCTGGAAGCGCCCTATTAGAGCTGTAAAGCTCTAATAGGGGACCTTATTAGAGCGGTGTGCTCTAATAGGCTTCCCTAAGTGTAAACAGCGGGCGCACTGCTGTGCGTTCGCTGATTACACAGTATTGTGTTAGAGAAGCGAATACATCGCTTCTCTAACACAGACCCGTCTCTCAGCCAATCAGGTTGCCAGGTCTGTTACCTGTAACCTGATTGGCTGAAGTCACAGGCGCTGTGATTGGACGCTAGGCGTCCAATCATAGCAGAAGACAGGAGGAGCGCGGGAGAAGAAGACATCGGACGATGAGACACCGCTCGCCGCCTGACGCCGTCACCAGCTGCACACCGAGACAAGGTAAGTGCAGAGGGCAGGCAGGGGGCACAGGGGCAGCACTTGAAGGGGCACAGTGGCAGCACTTGAAGGGGCACAGTGGCAGCACTTGAAGGGCACAGTGGCAGCACTTTGAGGGGCACAGTGGCAGCACTTGAAGGGGCACAGTGGCAGCACTTGAAGGGGCACAGTGGCAGCACTTGAGGGGCACAGTGGCAGCACTTGAGGGGCACAGTGGCAGCACTTGAAGGGGCACAGTGGCAGCACTTGAGGGGCACAGTGGCAGCACATGGGGCACAATGGAAGCACTTGGGGCACAATGGCAGCACTTGGGGCACAATGGCAGTACTTGGAGGGGCACAGTGGCAGCACTTGGGGCACAATGGCAGCACGAGGGGCACAGTGGCAGCACTTGAGGGGCACAGTGGCAGCACTTGAGGGGCACAGTGGCAGCGTTTGATGGGCACAGTGGCAGCGTTTGATGGGCACAGTGGCAGCGTTTGATGGGCACAGTGGCAGCGTTTGATGGGCACAGTGGCAGCGTTTGATGGGCACAGTGGCAGCGTTTGATGGGCACAGTGGCAGCATTTAATGGGCACAGTGGCAGCGTTTGATGGCACAGTGAGGCTGTTTGTTTGCGCCCCCCCCCCCCAAAAAATTTTGAGCACCAGTCGCCACTGATTAATACCGTAGCTTCAAAGACCTACAACTGACACCTCTGTATGTGTACACGACTGTTGCAGCAACATTAAATCTAACTACCTTCTTGGACAAGGTCTAATGTCATTGATTCAATGTTGCAGTAAACTGCTGATGAAAAGTTGTCAGCACTATATACATGAGTAAAATTAAAAACATGAACTAGCAATGTAACAAATTTCATGTGTCCCTAAACTTAAAATATTAAAAATGAATTGACCACTAGTGTATTGTCATTTACTTGTATGAGGAGTTCAAGATGATAAGGGTGGTCTCTTACACAATTTCCATTCCCAGGTGCCAGAATGCTGAAATCAAGAACTTGGACTTGAGAGAGCTCTGGTGTCAGTCGAGCAGAAGCACAACAATGACACACCCACAAAAGTTGAACTGAATGGACTGGTGTCTTTAGTCAACCTCATCAACTATGTGATGAGGAGACTTGTAGTTCATCAAGTCTAGTAAAGAGCAGAGCAAGGTCCCAAGCCAAGTTTGGTAACAGTCTAGCAGGAAGGCACCATATCAGGAAAAGGATCGAAGTCATGGGAAAGCAGAGGTTACAAAATGCAGCCAACAGGGCATAGAATTATTAGGCAAAATCTTAGTCAGGAGTCCAGGCTAAGTTTGAAAACAAAGGCAGCAAACATAGACAGGCAAGGGTAATCCAAAAGCAAAATCAGAGCTGAATAAATAACAGGGTCAAACAGATTCAGGATCAAGGATAACAAGAACTTGAGGTGAAAAACCATGCAACAATGATGTCATGCAGGTCCCTGGTTATAATAAGTCACTCTGTGGTGCTGTGTCCCTGCATCCATGTGTATGCTGTTGTGTGCACGTTCCTATACAAATGGTTGCATACTTTATTAGGCTCCCATGCCCAAAAACATGTGCATGCTAAGGAACATGCATATGATCTTCTGGCTCATACAATCTCTCATGATATTCCTGACACAGAATTTAAAAAAATTGGCATAAACTCTTTAACCCTATAAAAACTAGCATAAACATTCATTACATATAAAACCAGAGTGAATGTATTCTACACATTCTTAGGAAAACTGGTTCAGCCCAGAAAATAGATTCTCTTTGCAGTGTAGCTATAAGGTTCAGAGTAGAATACAATTTACAATGATAAACTCTATACATTAAGGTATACATACACCTTGACATGATGAGTATTGATACAGTATAATCAGTGTTTATCTGGCGTTCCAGATGGAGTAATCCTTAGGGATATAGTCTGTGGCTGTAATAGCTGGATGGTGATGTATCCATAGAAAGGGGTATTAAGGGTTAAAAAAGGAAGGCAGCTTCAGAGTGGGTCCAGAACTCTGCAAGACATGTTAGGAAAAAACAGGGAGGAGGAGGCGCCGACCTGAGTGTAGTATTAAAATTATGACTTTAATAGAATAAGATTAAAAACACTTACAAGATGATAGAAGATGCATGCTCGACAAAGTAAAGTGCAGTCCTGGCATTCCACATGGCTGTGGGTCCCACCGCTGTCCCAGATAGCTGGAATGGATTGAGCAGCTGGCTGGAATCACAGAAAAAGCAGAAGGGGATTCTCTCCTCTTCCGTTTAGGCAAAGGGGATCAGAGGTAGTTGGGTGTAAACCAACAGCAGAATCCATTTACTTTCGACCACCTATAGAGCTGAGCGGGCTCTGTCTGTGTCTGCTCTGCAGAATCTGGGCAGACACGTATGTGTCATCCACACGCTCTGCTCTGATCAGCAGGGGGATCTGTGAGTTGATCCCTTGCTGATCAGAATGGAATCCACCCCGTCTAAAAGGGGCCTAAGGGCTCCCATCTCAATTTACTGATGTCATACCTAAGAGATTGTATCAACAGTAAAATTCAAAAACTCATTGGAGAGGGAAAAAAAGGGAAAAAAAAGCCGACCAGGCCCCTTTTTGCGATTCGGCACTGCGTCGCTTTAACTGGCAATTGCGCGGTCGTGCGACATGGCTCCCAAACAAAATCGGCGTCCTTTTGTTTTTGTTTTTATTGCGCTATAAACAAAAATAGAGCGACAATTTTGAAAGAAATGCAATATTTTTTACTTTTTGCTATAATAAATATCCCCAAAAAATATATAAAAACATTTTTTTTTCCTCAGTTTAGGCGGATACGTATTCTTCTACATAGTTTTGGTAAAAAAATCGCAATTAGCGATTAGTGATTGGTTTGCGCAAAAGTTATAGCGTTTACAAAATAGGGGATAGTTTTATAGTATTTTTATTAATATTTTTTTTTTACTAGTAATGGCGGCGATCAACGATTTTTATTGTGACTGCGACATTATGGCGGGCACATCGGACATTTTTGGGACCATTGCCATTTATACAGAAATCAGTGCTATTTAAATGCACTGATTCCTATGTAAATGACAGTGGCAGTGAAGGAGTTAACCACTAGGGGGCGGGGAGGAGTTAGTGTGACGTGTTGTGTTTTTTTTTACACTAGGGGGGGCGTGGCTGATGTCTGACGTCACTGATCGGCGTTCCCGATGACAGGGAACAGCCGATCAGTGATAGGCAGTGTAGGAAGCGCGGGGAGAGGTTTGTTTACACAGACCTCTCCCCATTCTTCAGCTCTGTGACCCAAACGCGGGACACCAGCGGCGATCGGGAGCTCCCGACCGGGTTGCGCGCGACCTCATGGCTAGGCAATTAAAGGGGACGTATATATACGTGATTTTGCCTAGCCGTGCCATTCTGCCGACGTATATGTGCAGGAGGCGGTCGGGAAGCGGATATAGATTTACAAATTTAATAGCAATGTTGTTAACTAAACTATCTTTATATCATTTATAATTTTAAAAATATAATCACCTGAGGGATACACTTAATAAAAGCTAAACTAGCGATTTAGTTGACACACAGATGACAGCTAGCGAAATTGTTATTCATTGTGAAGCAGTTGTCTATTTTAAATGTTCACATCACATTTCCCAACAGTCTACAGTCAGTCTCTTGTGTTATTTTTCAAATATTTACTTTTTTTTATTCTTTATTTAGTGGTATGCAGCAAAACACAGTAGAATGACATGACTTCATGATCGGGAACAAATGTGTCAATTGCCACAGGCAGTATAGATTTACACATAGAAAATCAGTATAAAACAAAATCTTATACAGTTAAGGGAAGCGACTAAAGCCTAAAATGCCAGCACATACTAGGAAGTGATCTGTGATATACTGTAACTAATGATACAGAAGAGACCACGATGATCAACAAAGTCAACCCTATCACAGGTAATGAAAGAGAGGAGGGAGAAGGACAGGCTGGCATCATATGTCATGATAGACAATCTATCTAAACCTCCTAGTAGTCATAATCCATTTTCAGTGCCCACCAGGTGAAGTTTTTATGTTTTATGTAAATTTTGGGATGGTAAGGAAGAGGGGGGGAGTAGGGAGCAAAAGAAGGACAGAGGAGAAAAAAAGAAAAGTAAGGTGGTAGGTGAAAAGGGGAAGGGAAATGAGAGACGGCACGGGTAATTTACTCTGAATAAAACATATCCCAATAAAGCGAGCGTGTATTACATTCCTCTGTTTTGTCCATGAGGGCAGCAGTCAGGTTTTCCATATGTTGAATGTCATTCATCCTGGCAAACTATTGGGATATGGTGGGTTGGGATTGTTTTTTCAGCAGCATTCAACAGGTGCTTCAGTAACGATTTGCGGTATCTTTTACTGAATATAGGAGTCAAGTTAAGGCCCCTTTCACACTTGTGTGACTTCAAAGATTTTGCCGTGTTTCGCAGGCGCGATTTTTAGCCGTGATTTCGACACGATTTCAAGGAATGTCTGTGTAAGTGGCATCAAAATCGGACCAAAGTAGTGCAGGGACTACTTTGAAGTTGGAACGACTTGAAGTCGTACTAATATGAATGGCTGTCATTGGAAATCATGGGGAACGACTTGTCATGCTACTTTGCAGTCCCAAATCGTGGGACAAGTCGTATAAGTGTGAAAGGGGCCTAAAAAGCACTTCAGCCGGATTATCAAAAAGAGTGAAATCTGTGAGTTTATGTATACAGTGGTGTGAAAAAGTGTTTGCCCCCTTCCTCATTTCCTGTTCCTTTGCATGTTTGTCACACTTAAGTGTTTCGGAACATCAAACCAATTTAAACAATAGTCAAGGACAACACAAGTAAACACAAAATGCAATTTGTAAATGAAGGTGTTTATTATTAAAGGTGAAAAAAAATCCAAACCATCATGGCCCTGTGTGAAAAAGTGATTGCCCCCCTTGTTAAAACATACTATAACTGTGGTTGTCCACACCTGAGTTCAATTTCTCTAGCCACACCCAGGCCTGATTATTGCCACACCTGTTCACAATCAAGGCATCACTTAAATAGGAGCTGCTTGACACAGTAAGGTCCACCAGAAGATCCTTAAAAGCTACACATCATGCCGAGACCCAAAGAAATTCAGGAACAATTGAGAAAGAAAGTAATTGAGATCTATCAGTCTGGAAAGGGTTATAAAGCCATTTCCAAAGCTTTGGGAATCCAGCGAACCACAGTGAGAGCCATTATCCACAAATGGCGAAGACATGGAACAGTGGTGAACCTTCCCAGGAGTGGCCGGCCGCCCAAAATTACCCCAAGAGCGCAGCGACGACTCATCCAAGAGGTCACAAAAGACCCCACAACAACGTCCAAGGAACTGCAGGCCTCACTTGCCTCAGTTAAGGTCAGCGTTCATGCCTCCACCATCAGTAAAAGACTGGGCAAAAATGGCCTGCATGGCAGAGTTCCAAGGAGAAAACCACTGCTGAGCAAAAAGAACATCAAAGCTCGTCTCAATTTCTCCACAACACATCTTGATGATCCCCAAGACTTTTGGGACAACATTCTGTGGACCGATGAGACAAAAGTGGAACTCTTTGGAAGGTGTGTGTCCAAGTATATCTGGCGTAGAAGGAACACTGCATTTCAGAAAAAGAACATTATACCAACAGTAAAATATGGTGGTGGTAGTGTGATGGTCTGGGGCTGTTTTGCTGCTTCAGGACCTGGAAGACTTGCCGTGATAAAAGGAACTATGAATTCTGCTGTCTACCAAGAGATCCTGAAGGAGAATGTCCGACCATCTGTTCGTGTACTCAAGCTGAAACGAACTTGGGTTCTGCAGCAGGACAATGATCCTAAACACACCAGCAAGTCCACCACCGAATGGCTGAAGAAAAACAAAATGAAGACTTTGGAGTGGCCTAGCCAAAGTCCAGACCTGAATCCTATTGCGATGTTGTGGTATGACCTTAAAAAGGCCGTTCATGCTCGAAAACCCTCTAATGTAACTGAATTAGGACAATTCTGCAAAGATGAGTGGGCCAAAATTCCTCCAGGACGCTGTAAAAGCCTCATTGCACGTTATCGCAAACGCTTGGTTGCAGTTGTTGCTGCTAAGGGTGGCCCAACCAGTTATTAGGTTTAGGGGGCAATCACTTTTTCACACAGGGCCATGATGGTTTGGATTTTTTTTCACCTTTAATAATAAACACCTTCATTTACAAATTGCATTTTGTGTTTACTTGTGTTGTCCTTGACTATTGTTTAAATTGGTTTGATGTTCCGAAACACTTAAGTGTGACAAACATGCAAAGGAACAGGAAATGAGGAAGGGGGCAAACACTTTTTCACACCACTGTAATATGCAAGACCTGTTGCCAGAAAGTATGAAGAGCAGGGCAATTCCAAAAGATATGGAGTAGTGTACCCTCCTGGGTGCCACGCCACCAACATAATGGACTGTGGCCAGAGAACAGACAGGCTAGCTTGACAGGAATTCGATACCAGCGATTCCTAATTTTGTAAGTGGTTTCCTAATATTTGACACTTGTCAAAGGACTTGTGAGCGAACAAAAAACAAAAAACACGGTTCTTTTGGTCTTCCAAGAACGTGGGGCTCAGATCTTTCCCACTTATATAAGTACAGAGGGTCCTGCTGAGATGTGGCTGCAAGCAAGATACCATAAGAAGAAGAGAGTGATTTCTTAATAGGCCCCTCCCTTGTACAAAGATCTTCAAACAGGGTAAGTTGTCTGCGAAAATTTGTATGATCTGGCAGGGAATAAAGGAAATTTGACTACTGCAGCAACTTCCATTGCCCGTAAATGGACACGGTTAGTGTACTGTACAGGTCTGACCCAGCCTGCAGGGCCTAAGAAAGCAAAGGCACTGACTCACCTCAGGTCTGGTTGAAGTTGAAAGGTTTTGTCCGAGAGTCCTGGAACGAAATCCATATGGCCAATAATAGATGTTTGTAGGGAGGGGAATCTTGCTACAGCTACCAGTTTGTAATACCTCCTAAACCCAAGTAAAGTAGGCTCAATCAGGGGATGTAAATGAGGAATGCATGAGAGCTGGATTCCTGACCAGGGACAGCCATCCAAGGGGAAAGATATAGACTCCTGCTCTAGTGAGACCCAAAGTTTATAGAGGGAATGCATGCACCAGTCAATCACTTTATTCAAATGCACCACCATGCAGTAAAATGCGGTACCGATCAACACCCCCCCCTCGGGCGTGGCAGGAGGGTTCTGTTAAGATGGGGTGCTTTTCAGTGGCAAACCTATTTAATGAAGGCGGCCCTGAGCATCTAGAAAAACGCTTGTGATATCCATATGGCCGTGGCGACCGGTGGAATTTTTTGGGGGGGCGGCAAACAGTTTGTCGGTAGCACATATCCCATCACCGGCAGCTTCCCATGCTTGGCGGCGGCTTCCCCTGCTCAGCAGCCTCCCGCTCTCCTGCTGTTCTCCTGCGGCCTCTTGTTCTCCAGGTCATCACGGCGGCTTCCGCTTCCTCCCACCTCAGTGACCAATCGGGAGTCTTCTCTTTTCAGAAAATCAGAAAACGGGTCTCTCCTGCTTCTGATTGGCCGTATTGAGGATCAGTGTTTCAACAGCAAATATTCATTCGCTGTTTTAACACACCTGGGTGGGATCAGAGTGCATTCTCTGTGACCCAAGCCCACCCGGCCCTAGTCCGGTGCTTAAAAAAAAACGTTGCTGTAATTCATGCACCCAGTGCCCTGAAAGGGGCCGGATGCATGAATAGGGGGTGGCTGCGGTGGCCATGAATAGATTCATGGCATGCATGAATCTATCCATTGAATATAGAGGGGGTAGAGTGGAGAGAGGGAGCGGCACCTGGGTGCCCCTAATGGACGGGCCGCCACTGCCCTATGAATAAGGCCTGCAAAAGATACAGGGTAATGGCATAATGTTCATTTTAAGCACGTTGCATCTCCCAAACCAGGATACCGATAAAGGTTTCCATTTGTCTAAATCAGCGGAAAGGGAAGCCATTAATGGCTGAAAATTCAGCTGAAAAATACTTTGAAGATTAGAGGGGATTTTAGTGCCCAAGTGCTGGATGACTTGAGAAGCCCATCGGAATGGAAAGTTGCTACTAAGATGAGCAAAAGCCTGAGGAGTGAGAGTAACATTTAAGACCTCAAATTTCTGCAAATTTACCTTAAAGTTGGACAACTCGCCATAGGTGACTAATTCAGATTGTAAGACTAGTAAGGAGGTAATAGGATCTGTGACATAGAACAGCAGGTCATCCATATAAACTGCAGTTTTGTAGTGGTGCTTGCTAGTTTAGAGCCCTTGGATACCCATATT
The DNA here is from genome assembly GCA_028564925.1 of Lithobates sylvaticus. NCBI lineage: Eukaryota > Metazoa > Chordata > Amphibia > Anura > Ranidae > Lithobates > Lithobates sylvaticus. The sequence goes on from CM053031.1 coordinate 115,948,041, forward strand.
GTTGAGGATATGCTCTAACAGAGGCTCCAAGGAGAGCACAAACAAGAGAGGAGATAGTGGGCAGTCTTGTACCATTGCCAATAGCAAAGAGTTTGAAATCAACATCTTTTACCCCAATATTCACTTTTTTACAATTGTAAAACAATATCAGAGGCTTATTAACACTTTCAATTATTTTGGATCCTATTGAATGTTAGTGATATTCTTGGCTTATTTCCTCTGCTATAGTGAAGAACATTAAACCTAGCACCCTGTTGATTTCTAGTGCTTTTGTTCCAATGTAATAACCTTATGTTAGTTTATGTATATGCCCACTGAAATGCCTTTTCCACTAAATGAACATGATATCTTGTTTAATTAGCATTTTCAAATGCCTTAAATTCATTGATCGCTGTAAAAAGTCAATATGGTTAGAATTAGGTTTTAGCCTAAGAAATGGCTTATAAGTTATTGCTTTTTACATACTATAGATGATAGCTAGAAAACTGTCACTATGATGAATTAGTTATTGTATATTCCCTGTAACCTTTTGTTGTCAAACATCCATTACGCTCTGATATTCTTTAGCAGTAAATTAAATATTTATGTAATTGCAGTTAATATACTGCACAAATCCATTTAATTCCATGTCTTTCCTAGATCAAATTAGAAAATGTAGGTGATGCCTGATTGCCTATTGTTATCTCAGGGAGATAATAGTACCACCTAGCACTAAATAAAAATGCAACTTGGGTCAAAACAATGTTTAAACCTCCTGTTTACAAGGTATACGATTAACATTAAAGGGGTTGTAAAAGTTTGTTTTTTATTTTCTAAATAGGTTCCTTTAAGCTAGTGCATTGTTGGTTCGCTTACCTTTTGCTTCGATTTCCCTTCTAAATGTTTTTTTTCCTTTGTTTTCTTTGTCTGAATTTCTCACTTCCTGTTCCTCCTCAGTAAGCTGTTCAGTAAGCTGTTCTGGCTGACTAAACACCACTCGGATGATGGTGTGAAGTTTACTGAGGAGAAACAGGAAGTGAGGAATTCAGACAAAGAAAAAAACATTTAGAAGGGAAATTGAAGGAAAAGTGAACCAGCAATGTACTAGCTTAAAGGAACCTATTTAGAAAATAAAAAATGAACCTTTCCATGGGGCCAAACAAAGCAGTGTAGCCGCATGAAAACTGGAAATATTAGGGGTCTTTAAAAAGTTTCCACACTTGTTTTTTAACTCTTGTTAAATTTGTTAAGAATTTCAAAAACAAATTACGGTACATAATTTTTCTACATAGTCACCTTTGCAATACATTTTTCCCAGCGTCGTACCAACTGTTTAATGCTATCAGCAAAAAATGTTCTTAATCGACCACTGATGCACTGCTGCTTTCACATCATCACACATCTTCTACCCCTTAAAACTTCTTTGAGTGGTCAAAAAAGGAAAAATGGAAATCAGATCTTGACTGTAAGCTGGGTGTTCCATAACCTCCCACTTATAAATGACTCTATGAGAGAGAGAACTTTATCCCTATATTAAGCACACCTTCTGCCCACAAAAAGCCTATGACAGTATGATGTTCCTCTTCGGTGCAAATAATAAGTTTTCCAGCCATCCTCACCACAGCGTCACTAAACTGGAATGTCACTGGAAGGCTTGTCAGACAGACTAGTCATATGACATTCTCAGACACGACCAATTACTACTCCTCCCGCCCTCACTGTTTCCAACTAAAATTTAACAGTGCGGAAACTTTTTGAAGACCCCTCGTAGAGGATTTTCCTATACAGAATGCCAAGCAATGAGAGCCTTCAAAAAGGAGAGGACACACAGTAAACACAGTAAGTGTGAGGTCTACAGCACTATTTTTTTATATATAAAAAACACATTAACCACTGGACCTCCAGAAGATTTACCCCCTTCATGACCTGGCCATTTTTTGTGATACGGCACTGCGTTATTTTAACTGACAATTGTGCGGTCATGTAATGCTGTACCCAAATAAAATGTATGTTATGTTTTTTTCCCACAAATAGAGCTTTATTTTAGTGGTATTTGCTCACCATTGCGTTTTTTTATTTTTTGTGCTATAAACAAAAAAAATCCATAAATATATAGTTTATTGTTTTTAGACACTATTACATTCACGTAAACCAATCAATATACGCTTATTGTTTTTTTTGTTTTTTGTTTTTTACCAAAAACATGTCGCAGATGTGGCCTAATTTATAAAGAAATTTGATTTTTTTTTAATGGATATGTTTTATGGCAGAATGTTTAAAAATGTATATTTTTTTTTTTCAAAAAAAAAAAAATATATACATTTTTAAACATTCTGCCATAAAACATATCCATTAAAAAAAAAATCAAATTTCTTTATAAATTAGGCCACATCTGCGACATGTTTTTGGTAAAAAACAAAAAACAAAAAAAACAATAAGCGTATATTGATTGGTTTACGTGAATGTAATAGTGTCTAAAAACAATAAACTATATATTTATGGATTTTTTTAATACTAGTAATGGTGGTGATCAGCGACTTATAGTGGGACTGTGATATTGTGATGGACAATCGGACACTGACACTTTTGACACTTTGCAGAAACCAGTGACACTAATACAGTGATCAGTGCTAAAAATATGCACTGTCACTATACTAATGACTGGGAAGGGGTTAAACCTCAACAGCGATCAAAGGGTTTTTGTGTACACAGTGTGCTGTGCAGGAACACAAAATCCATCCCTTCCCCCCTGTTAGAACGGAGATCTGCCTTTTTCACTTGGTAGAGCTTCGTTCTGAGTCTCTGCCCGACAATCGGTGGGTGCTGGCAGACATCGAGTGGAATAATCACAGCAGAAGCAGCCTGCTGTGATCCAGCGCAGTGCTGCCATCCTGTAGCAGTAAAACTGCTATAGGACCGTCAGCAAGTGGTTAAAGTAGAATTATGCAAAACTTTTTTTTCATTTTGGATAGAGAAATGGAGAGTTATAATCCCTGTCAGATTTTTTTTGCCATCTGTGTCCCATTGTGGAGATTTACCTTCACTTTCTGTCCCATAGTCACAACAGGAAGTGAGAGGAAATCCCTGCAAATGAAGGGAATCCCTTAGGAACCCCCAGGTCACAAGAACTAGTGTCCCCATTGGAAGATTTCCCCTCTATTACTTTTCCCGGGACAACCCAAAATTTTAGATTTTCTTTCAGTGATAATTGTAAACAGGACCAATAGGGTGAATCTCCTTAATGGGGGCACAGGAAGCAATAAAAACTGACAAGTGTTCTAATCCCTCTCTGCTCTATCCAAAACTAAAAAAGAGTTTTGCCCTTAGATATACCCTTAGAAGTGGTTCTAAAGACATAAAGGCAAAAGTTTTTTTTTGTCTTAATGCATTATATGCATTAAGATAAAAAACCTTCAGTGTGCAGCAGCCCCCCCTCAGCCCCCCTAACACTTACCTGAGCCCCACTTGTTCCAGCAATGTTGCACGAGAGACTCTGTTGTCCAGGACTCTCTCTCCTAATCAGAATCCATTGACTCCTGCTGCTCTCAAAGTGAGTGAGCCAATGAGGAGAGAGAGGGGGCTGGGGCCAAGACACAGCTCCATGTCTGAATGGACACACAGAGCAGCGGCTCGGGTGCCCCCATAGCAAGCTGCTTGCTGTGGGGGCACTTCGCAGGAGGAAGGGGCCAGGAGCGCCAGTGAGGGACCCAAGAAGAGGAGCTACTCTACAGTGGTGTGAAAAAGTGTTTGCCCCCTTCCTCATTTCCTGTTCCTTTGCATGTTTGTCACACTTAAGTGTTTCGGAACATCAAACCAATTTAAACAATAGTCAAGGACAACACAAGTAAACACAAAATGCAATTTGTAAATGAAGGTGTTTATTATTAAAGGTGAAAAAAAATCCAAACCATCATGGCCCTGTGTGAAAAAGTGATTGCCCCCTAAACCTAATAACTGGTTGGGCCACCCTTAGCAGCAACAACTGCAACCAAGCGTTTGCGATAACGTGCAATGAGGCTTTTACAGCGTCCTGGAGGAATTTTGGCCCACTCATCTTTGCAGAATTGTCCTAATTCAGTTACATTAGAGGGTTTTCGAGCATGAACGGCCTTTTTAAGGTCATACCACAAAATCTCAATAGGATTCAGGTCAGGACTTTGGCTAGGCCACTCCAAAGTCTTCATTTTGTTTTTCTTCAGCCATTCGGTGGTGGACTTGCTGGTGTGTTTAGGATCATTGTCCTGCTGCAGAACCCAAGTTGGTTTCAGCTTGAGTACACGAACAGATGGTCGGACATTCTCCTTCAGGATCTCTTGGTAGACAGCAGAATTCATAGTTCCTTTTATCACGGCAAGTCTTCCAGGTCCTGAAGCAGCAAAACAGCCCCAGACCATCACACTACCACCACCATATTTTACTGTTGGTATAATGTTCTTTTTCTGAAATGCAGTGTTCCTTCTACGCCAGATATACTTGGACACACACCTTCCAAAGAGTTCCACTTTTGTCTCATCGGTCCACAGAATGTTGTCCCAAAAGTCTTGGGGATCATCAAGATGTGTTGTGGAGAAATTGAGACGAGCTTTGATGTTCTTTTTGCTCAGCAGTGGTTTTCTCCTTGGAACTCTGCCATGCAGGCCATTTTTGCCCAGTCTTTTCCTGATGGTGGAGGCATGAACGCTGACCTTAACTGAGGCAAGTGAGGCCTGCAGTTCCTTGGACGTTGTTGTGGGGTCTTTTGTGACCTCTTGGATGAGTCGTCGCTGCGCTCTTGGGGTAATTTTGGGCGGCCGGCCACTCCTGGGAAGGTTCACCA